>JAHDVE020003184.1:0-52735 GCA_022606495.2 Halesus radiatus | reverse complement strand
TTTTAAACATGATCTCTCATTTGTTAAAGTATCCCGAAGCCTGGGCCTTATTGCATATACCACTGAAAAGATAAGTCAATAGAAGTGCGGTGGGACTAGTCTGGCATGCCCGATGGTCATTTTACATTTCTAAGAGCTTAGTGTAAATTGATTTAGCTTTTTACTATTTCTAGTAATCTTCTTAGGTAAATTCAAAACAACACCTTTCTTTCAAATCTCTTGTTATCGATTTAGATTGATGGTACTTACGTAATGTTTTAAAAAATATATTTTTTTTATGCACTTGCTACATGGCAAACCCATGCGTTATAAGACTCATTTTGGGACTAGAGAAAAATTTACATTACTCAAGTGATTGAAGTCGAAATAACACAACAACAAAATACAACAAACCAGAATATGCAGCTGTACAAAAAACTGTAGATGAAAACTGGCTATTTACAAAAATTAAAAATAATACGTTTTGTAGAAAAGTATACATGTAAACAATAAAGTAGAAGAAAAGGTTATGGTTATCATATTATATTATATAGTACCCGAAAGCATAAAATACCACAAGTGTTTACCTACGTCGTTAAATATTAATTTACAAGAGCGGTTTATTAATTATAATTTATGAGAACAAGAGACAAAAAAAGAAAACGAAACCTAAAACGAAAATAGGTGTAGCATTATTATGTTGTGTACTTGTTTGATATTTCATTTTGTGTATGATAAGAAAAATGTGTTGACTAAATACATTTCCTGAGTGTAATAATGTTACCTAGGTTGCAATTTTGTTTGCATATTATGGTCATAAGAAGCTATATTTAAAATAAACATAATGTAACAAAGTTTGAATTATTGTAATAAAAGTTTACGAAATCATATACGTATATATTTTTTATCATTTATTATTGCTTGATATAATAAATGTATATGGGTACTATTTTTAAATGATACGGTCGCTTAATATTTCGAGAGGATTATCAAACTCTAGCTCAGTTCTACAATCAACATCTTCATAACCCCCTTTACTTATAGACGCGTTGTAAATGTTACGGTCGAATGAGTGAATAACTTGACTTCTATCTGAGCTATACTAACGATCTAAGTATATCGTAATTTTAACTATATCGTAGTTTTATATTTTAGATTATGCACTAGTTTGTGTATAATGATGAAAATAATAACCGTACTGTTAATATATTTTTTCTGTCATATGTCCGACTTTTCTCGATCTTTATGTTAGTCAAACTTAATATAAAATCCACAATACCTACTGATATTTTTACTTTATTTTGCAGTCAGTCCGTTTTATTTCCAATCCGAAAGAGACCACAGATTGCTGATGTTGAACCAGCACACCTACAGCTTGAACGTGGCATCCAGTGGAGTAGAGACTTGGCTGTGTTCTATGAGAAAGTCACGAAAATGCCCCGGTTGTGTTCAGATCAGGAATGGCCATGTTACGGTTATCCGAGGGTTCCACACACATGACCCACCTAATTATCATGTCACCGGGGCTGGGAAATATGTTAAATTGTGATAAAAACTCGTGTTGTTTCGTCAAATGATTCAATACATTTTTTCTAAAACAAAATAATTTATTTTTTCAAATATTTTATCGTGAACATATTAAATCACCAGTAGGTTGTTCGTTTCTTGTGCGCTTGCACGGTGTCTGAAAAGTTCTGTTTATTTACATTTTCAGCAATTTTTGGGTAGAAGAATGAATACTTTAAATGTACAAGTACGTTTTACTTTATGTAGTTTCGGTTTATTCAGAAACAAAATTAAATGGTTATTTACAAAGTTTTATTTAGGTATTGTTTGGTAACTATAGCGAGATTGTCATTTTAATTATTATTAGTATGTTTCATTCGATGATGAATAACTTTGTTTTAATCATTTAAAGTTATGTGGTTGCACTATTATAGTACATTAGTTCTTACTCAGTGCAGCAAACGTAGCCACACATAGACAATTTCTTAAAATCAAATCACTGTACCACCCATCTGTGGTAAAAAATATATATTTTTTAAATCATATAACTGCATAATTCATTTTTCTTGTCTCACGAAATTCTCAATAAACAATAGCCGTAACTAACTTACTATAGAGATATTTAAGCATGTCTAGATCATTGTATTATTTATAAATTAATAAGATTATTAATTTATATATTTGTATTATTCATAACAAATATAATCAGTGTTAACATTGATTTTTTTTTATAACGAGTAACAATTACCCACCCATGTCAAGTTGTTTTCGACACCTTCAATCACAGGGACAAAGGACAGGAATAAAAGAAGTTTTTGTGTTATTCCGAAGAAAAATTATTATATTTGATCGCGTATTAAATAAGGAAAGTAGCCGGTTATTCCAATGGAATACACGTTTTTCTCTTCTATTAATTTAAAAAAAAAACTTGTAAGAAGTCAAAGGTTCTCCGCAAATAAAATCGGATAGTCTATCCAAAACACGTTAGAAGGAAGTGTAGAATTGATAATAATAACAGTGTTTATAAAGGTTTCTGTAGCACAATTGGCAAATGCGTTACTCCCGGAAAGAGCAGAGGTTTCGAGCTCGAGTCTCGGTCGCAATAATCTTTATATTTTATTTTACTTTTTCTTTTTCCATATTGACTTTGTTTTGATGAAAGGCATTTGTACCAGACGTAATGGCACACAGGCGAGCTGTAGTGGGCAGCTGATCCCGTTGTGCGGAGAGGGCTGGGAGGGGAGAAAGCACAACAGTCTGTGTGACGATGCTTGGTCTGGGTCCAGAGAGAGGCAGTAGTCCGATGTTGGTCCTGGATAAGCGGTGGTCAGAAAGAAAGAAGGCGAATAGAGCAGAAGTCTTAGCGGGTAGAGCAGTCGAGGGAGCGGAGTGTCTTGTCAAGCGGTTGCAGGCTAACTGACTAATCCTGGTTTTCTCAGGCTACTTAAGGTGACCTACAAGACTTGGAAGTTCGGGACTCGCAGAGTTACCGCGGTCTATGCATGTCCGACAAGTACCCTCCCTCTCGCACTGCCGTACCGCTCTGGTGTTTTATTCAAGTCATTCGTAATCTAAGCGGTCGATGAGAACATGTTTCTCACAGACCACGCAGTATACATTCACAAAGGGGTCGGGAGTCGGGATCGTTTGCGGACAGCGAAATAATATTTATTATACGACCACCCGACTCCCTTACAAATTAGACATAATCTATGCAAGTGGAATATAATAAATATGTTTATCAAGTGGCCGCGTCAAACATTGCGGGAGAGCGAACACATTTATTATTCCACACCTTTTGGGATAACATAGGCCTTGGTGTACCCATAACGATTACGCTATTGATGTCACGGAGGTTCAAACAACTAGGTCTATTTTTGCTTGCAACAATGTGAAATAACGCTTTTCACCAAAACACATTCGATATATATTCACTGAAAATTATTGATATCGTTTCAATAACTATTAATATTACAATGAAGCGGTAAGCTTTTATTTGTCAATTGTAATTATATATTCAATGCTTGTGACATTATTATGATGCTTGAAATGGTGCCGTATTATGTATACGTGCCTCTGTTATACTATGAATTGTGCTGTCGGATACTTAAGGCCGTATATACGCGATAAAATTCTGTTTTTCATCTCATTATTACATTAGCCTGAACTGTTAAGTAATATTTAAAGCCTTTCTTAATTGAAGATTACCAAAACATGTTGAATATACAGCATCTGTAGCATCTAAAAATTTATTTTCTTGGAAGAAGGCAGGTAGCCGGTGTGCGCTATATAGAAAGCTGCGCATTCTATTCGATGATTATTCCCATACCGACCCTCTGTCTGTTGGACAGCATCGCGTACCGATAAAGGTACTTCTCAGGTTAAAAAGGTTCTAACCGAGATCACATTCAATAGATAAATTTAGTCTAAAAAATAAATAAACACTTAACTTCATAGCCGTTTTCCCACGAATTGCTTTTTTGACTTGTGATTGTTTAAACTCATGAACCATAGTTCCGATCGCATTCAAATTTTTACACCATGTTTAAATTACACGTATCCAATACCTTTAGCGTGAACCTCGAAAATATTACCCAATCAAAAAAAAATGTATTAGTAGAAATTTTACCAGTCAGTAATGAAATATTCTTTTTAGCTCTAACGGAAGGGATATCTATTATGTAATTATAAATATTATGTCCATTTCTTTTCCCAGACAATCGTCTACGACGAAGTCTATCACCGTCAACGCGTGCGTCGACAAAACTATTTGCTTACCGGCTAATAACTCCTCCATTTTTAAATACTTGAAGTTAACACATCGAGTAAATATAAAACCATAAAGAAATCAAAATTTATGTTAAGCATTTTCATAAAATAATATTACATAGATACGATTATTTATGGATTGTATCCAATAAATTAGTTCTTTGTAGATGATTGATTCTTACGAAAAATCTTCTGATGGGACAGTGCTTAATACAATTGATTGTGTTTTAGCTGTGTATATTCCATCCAGAGGAAAGAAGATCTTGATGGTCAACAAGTTTACGTACTGCTTCCACAACTCCTTCAATGGCGGCGGAGAGAGGTGGCTCTGCTCCAAGAGACAATCTCGTAAATGCCACGCTAATGTACGCATCAAGGATGGCAGTCTGGAAATACAAGGCACTCACACCCATGACCCTCCCCAATACCACATCACCGAATCTGGGGAATATATAAAAGTCTAACGGGAATAACTATAAGAAACAATTGTGGTAGTTTTACCGCGAAAACAGCTCGGTAGAAATAATTAATTTATTATCATTATTCCTAACTAAAATTATGTACCCACCTACACATTCCTCTCCGTTAGCTTGTTTTATGTTATTCTTCACTAATAAGCTTTCTGCGTATAAAATTAAATCTCTATTTATTTATTTACGCTCTTAGGGTATTAGTGTATTTACATTTTCATAATAGTAAAAGTTATATTTCCTGCTACGTGCATGGGATATGCAATATAACGTCATCCATATTGGAATTATAGCAAACAATAGTATATAGAAAATAAGGTAGGAACATTCTGAATCAACATAATGCAACAAATAACAACAAAAAAATGGAAAAGTATAAAACGGTAAAATAGGTACGGTGAAATTAAATTTTTTAAGAACATTTCAAGAAAAAGTAAAGCAGAGGGTTCCAACATAGAAAGTCAGTTACAGAGTATTAGTCATTATGTAAGTAATGTTATAAAAGGAAAGTGAAAACATATGAAAAATTGTAAAACGTATTGGTACATAAGTACCAATTTTACCCTTTCCCCACCTTCCTCTCCCCCTTCTCCTTCCCCTCCCCAATACCTTCAGTCTCACAACATTCCCCAATTGGGAATTCCATAGTCTCACTGGATCCAGACGGTTGGGAGCAGTTTGGGACTCTTGTACGGTATTCATATAAAAATAAAAAATGAAAAAAAATATGTACAAACATTTTATGTAATTTCTTCAAACGATTGGTATTCCCTTTGTGGCGTCAATATTAATAAATTAATTAAAAAATAACTGTCTCTTGAATTTATTTTCATATTAACAATATTTTTTTATTTATTATTTTAATTTCTAATGTAAATTTGTAATTCAATGTTTTATAATTATTTTTTATTACCATTCTTGATTAATTACTTACCTACTCTATTCAATTTTTGTTTATGTTTATACTTTGTCTATTCTTACATTATTGCGTTCTAATTTTAATCATTTGTCTATAGTTGACATTACTATTTTTAGTATTTTACATATTCCTGATGATGAAAGCATCGCTTTCGAGACATGTAGATATCTATGTATATTTATAAAATGGTGAATACTAAGTATATATTTTTAAAATTAATTTACAAACATTTTTAATAGTTTCTAGCGAAAGTATAGCTTGAAACTGTACAGTGCCATTAGACAAATTAAACATTCCTCTCTGACTGCTTTTCTGTCATTTTATGATAAGTATGATGTATGTTCTAAGTTATTATAACAAGTATGATGTTTTTTTTTTTTTTTTTAATTTAATGTAAATCAAATTTAATAATGTTATTATTAAGTTCTGCAAGTATTTTTAGTTGTTATTATTGTGACATCTGTTTCGGCGTTTAAGGCCATTTTCAGACCGTTTGAAGAAATGGCCTTAAGCTTCAAGCTAACAACCAAAAATACTTGCAGAACTATATTTTTGGTTGGTCATAACATTATTAAATTTGATTTACATTAATTTAAAAAAAAATTAATTGGAGTTCTACGAATTAAACACAATTAAGTATGATGTATGTTCTGAATTGTTATAACAAGTATGATGTATGTTCTGAGTTGTTATAACAAGTATGATGTATGTTCTGAGTTGTTATAACTACTGTGATTGTGCTTGGTAATAATCCGATCTATGAATGTTTAATTTGATATGTAACACCCCAGGGTTAAAATTCAATAAAATCTATCATTGTTTCCTCGTTAATGTGTAGGGGATATATCTGATGGTAACAGATTTTTATCTGTTACCATCAGATATATCCAAACCGTGTTTAGTAATCTGTAATCTGTTACTCCCCGACCTTCGTATTTCACACCTCGTTCCCCTCCCTACTCACTTTTGCTTCTAAAAAATTTAATTTGGGACACCATAGTCCCACTACTGGCTTCAGAAATTTAGGACTCCTGTGCGGTATTCACCTAAAAATACCACCTTTTATGGTATATGCTGTATTCTGTTCATTTTATGTGCAAATTTAAATATTTTTTGTGTATTAGTATTTATTAAATTGATTTTATTAAATCAGTATAACAACAAACCTTGTTTAATTAAACCTATAAATATTTTTAAACAACTGTTAAGTTTGATGGAATATAATACTGACAGCATTATTACTTTTTTTTTTAATTTTAAGGAAATCAAGTTTATTAATGAATATTAAAAAAATATATTTTAATTTTAATATTTATTTTTTATTATTTTTTATTTTATTTTTTAAATTTAATAATGTTATTATTAAGTTCTGCGAGCATTTTTGGTTGTTTTAAACTGTTTGACAGTTTGAAAATGACCTTAAACGCCGAAACAGCTGTCACAATAATAAAAACTAAAAATACTTGCAGAACTTAATAATAATATTATTAAATTTGATTTACATTAAATAATAAAAAAAATTAAATGGAGTTCTACGAATTAAACACAAAAACAATTAATAAATGGAGTTTTGCGAATTTTCCACAATTACAGTTAATGAACAATTTTGTTTAATACGTTACCTTGTTATTAGAAGGTATCAATAAAATCATTTCGATGTAGTTAGTACATATTGCTCCAGAGAGAAATTAATTTGATTCAAGATTCTGTAACATGCATTGCGCGTAAGAAGCCAGATTCAGTGTGGTGATATTTCAAATGTTGTCGGCAAAAATACTATCTTTTGTCGGTTTAATTATTTTATCTAAAATTAAGTTTAATTTTCAGCCATTTATATCCCATTGGCAAAGACTGGAAAGAAGCTATTGTTAATCAACAAGTATACGTACAGTTTCAATAACCCGTACATTTGCGGCGGAGAGCGGTGGATGTGCTCCATGAGACTGTCTCGCAAGTGTGGAGCCTATGTGCGGACTAAGGACGATAAAGTTATGGATATTAGAGGCACTCACACTCACGAACCGCCCAGGTATCACGTCACTGAGTCTGGAGAATATGTCAAAGTGTAGCAGTTTTATGTATTTTCCATTTTTATACTTTTATTATTCAAATTTATTAATGCAGTGATTATTCAAATTTCTTCACCATTTTTTATTCGTTTTATTGCGATTTCACCAATTTCTTTATTATTCTCTTTTAATTATTGTAGCTGTTTCAATTTAGCCATTAATGAATAATAAAAACTTTTTCAAACAGCATCACAGGGGCTTTTAATGAAGCATTTTTTCTAAAAAAAAAAAAAAATGTTTTCTTAATTAATGTTTAGTTGTTTGAAATTGGCTTTGTAAATGGTCGTATAACTCAATAATAACTTTAAATTTAAACATTAATTTTTTTTACATACAACCGGTTTACAATTAGATAAATTTGAAATTTTATAAATAAGAAAATGTGTTAATAGCGAATTAAATTTAATAAATAATCAAATATTTTTTAAAGAAATAGCTATCTCTTGCATTTAATAATAATAATAATTGGATGGTTTGTATAGCTCCGTTTTTGTGAAAAATCACCTCAAGGGTGCTGTATTTATTTTCTTATTACTATTAAAATAATAATATTAATTTCTTTTTAATTTCTAATATAAATTTGTTATTCAATGTTATATAATTATTTTTTATCACCATTTTTGATTAATTACTTACCTACTTTAATCAATTTTTGTGTATGTTTTTAATTTCTTAAATTATTTTATTCTAATTTTTATCATTTGTCTGTACTTGAAATTATTTTTTAGTATTCATATATTCCTGATGATGACAGCATTACTGTCGAAACATGTAGAGATGTATGTTTATAAAGTGGTGTAAGCAAAGTACATTTTTTAATTAATTAGTTAATAAATATATTGAAAACTAGGCTAGATGAAAGAAACTTTTTATATTACATAATTGGGAAATATTATTTTATGTACGATTTATTGTTGTCGTTGTCTTTTATGTTTTTTTTTTTTAATGTTTTATATAAATATTTTTGAGTAAGATTCTTACGAAATATTTATGTTTTAAATTAGTTACATATGTTTTTATTTTATATATATATATATTTTGTAACCTTAACTGTACATTTAGGATACATTTTTGAATAACAAGCATTACACAAGACTTTTTGCATTATATTTCTTGTAAAATATTTTCAGTTTGTAAATATAAAAATATTTATAGAAAATAAGGGAGGAACAATGTGAATAAACATAATGCAACAAATTATGAAAATAGAAAAAGTATAGGTATGATTAAAAGTAAAAATTTAAAATTATTACTAAAGTCACATACATGTGAATATAAACTTTAAAAGTGAGTTACGAGTGTTAGTCATTATGTAAGTGATTTATAAATGGAAGAAGAAAAGACATAAACATTATAAAACATACAAAAAAATAACAATAACAAAAACATAAGCAAAAAAAACATCAGTTTACCTTTATGTAATATTCAGTGGGATTAATTAATATTAATTAATCTATATTGTTTAAACTTATTTTTATTGTTGGTTTTGTACTCACATTTCATTTTATTTTCATTTAGTTTCCCTTTTTTTAATCACGAATTACCATTATGGGTTTTATTACATCAACGAAACCCATATTAACGTCTATTATATTCTGTACATACAATTTTGACTGTCCTAAAATGGGAAATCGTTCTAGTTGGACAAGTATTCTTTAAAATATTACATGTCCATATTTTATACTAAATAAATAAAATTTTTAAAATAATATTGGTGCATGAGTACAAACATTTTGAATCGTTTTATCTAGAGAAAATACGAAACAATAAATACATTTTACAATTAATTATTAACTGTTTTAGTACGATACTTGTTTTAAAGTAAGTATATAAATTGAGACAGATATTCTATGTTTTAAATAAACAAAGTTGCAATAAAAATGCAATAATTTCGACAAATATCAATCAATTTTATTGATTTTTTTATAATTAAATTAAGTGAAGAATGAAATTTTACGAATATTATAGTTCGAATTAAAAAAAAACTACACATTTACAACTCCAAAAAATATTTTAAAAAATATAGGATTATTTCACTTCACAATTGTGTTTTTGAAAATGAATACGAAGATTCGCTTTCTATTCGCAATCTTTTATTACGGTGTACAATAATGTCACTTTCGCCGTCACTGTCTTCATTTATGGGAACAAAGGTCTCATCGTCCGTATTGCCGCTCTCATTTGATACATTACGATCATCATGAAAAATATCGATTTACTTAGGGTGTATTTATTTTAACAGGATAAACAATAAATACAGTTATCAAGACACCTTAAGGCAGAGTGTCTTAAGGTAGCATTTTAAGTGTACCTTTATATTTCTTTTGTACCAATATTTATATAAATTGAAATTTGACCTATTTGGAGCATTTACCCCTGAATAATATGTTGCACTTCTTTTCAGCTTTATTCATTCCCATAAGAAATGGGAGAAAAAAACTCTTGATGATCAACCAGTATACGTACTGCTTCCACAAATCGTATTCTGGTGGCGGGGCGAGGTGGTTATGTTCCATGAGACTGTCGAGGAAATGCTCCGCTCATGTTAGAACCAAGAACGAGCTTATTATGAATATGCAAGGCTTACACACCCACGAACCACCCAGATATCACATCACTGAAACTGGGGAATATATCAAAGTCTGACTACCTATTGTATTTTAGTGTTCATAATGATCTCTAAGATATCGGACAGAATTAAACCGAAATGTATTAGTTCTATACATCGCGAGGTGAGTGACCCTCGAGGTGATTTTTCGCAAGAACGGCGCTACACAAATTATCCAAATAATAATATGGTTTAAGGTAGGTAATCGAGTGAATAAAATACTTGAGTCCGGTCATGTCAGGAGTCAGAATAACAGAATGATATGTATGAATGTGAATGAAGCAAAGAGTGTGTGCCAATACCGAGCTGTTTGACGGTACTATTCCTGCGGCAAACTGCATGATGGTTAGTTTCTTCATTTGTAAATTATAATAATATTGATTTCTCTAAAATAAAATTAACATTTAAAATATTTTATGACCATTATTTTTTTTAGTGATATCAAGGTAATACTTTTCAAAGTAACATTTTATATTACGTCTTAGAAAATGATAATTGTGTTTTTTTATTTTGCTGGAACGATTTTTTCACTATTTATATGGAAAATGAATAGGACCTTTTATTTTTGAATTTCGCCTGACAATTATTTTACTATTTTTTTATAGGAAAAAAAATAGTCAAGACGTCTTCAAGAAAGAAAAGCATAATTTGGAAATACTTTTCTAAAGTGGATGGAGGGAGAACAGCAAAGTGCGTTTTGTGTTCCCAGATTTTGAGTGCTCTTGGTTGCTCTGGAAATCTTAATAGGCACTTAAGACAGAGACACCCAACTACAAAACTCTCCTATTAAGCGGCACTGCGCCTTTCAAGTTGTTATTGAATAAAATACATAAAAGAGGACTTGACATACCAGTAAAATTATCTGTCCAAATGGTCAGTAAAAAATGGTGGCCAACATGGCGGCATCGCCATACCGTTTCCATGGTTACCAATATGCAGTGGCGTGCAGTACATAATCGCTGAAAATCTCTGCCTATCCTAAGAAAAATGAATCATAAGAAGCAATTATATATAGATTTAACAGGCGACAAAGTATTAATCAAAATCAAGGTGCTTGCACGCTAATTTATTGAGTTGGACATACCAGCCAGCGGAAGATAATAATAAAATACGCATTTACAAATATTTAATTCACAATTCATACCCGAAGGAAAAACTATACACAAACTATCCCTTTGATCATAGAGTAATGCCCGTCACTGCCAATACGTATTATTCAGTGGCTTAACATTTGATATGTATTTGGAGACAACAAGATTTTTTTTTAAATGTAATTATTTATTTAAATTAAAAAATAAATTAAAAAAATAGTTTCTGAGTAATAATTCATGTGCATTCTAAAAATACATAATAATAAATATGTTCTTTTGCATCTACATAAAGTTGTACCCCCATAAAAGGCTGGGGGTATTTAATTAAAAAAAATATAATTTCTTACGTTTCATAAACCATTCCTTCATGAATGATAGTACAACTTTTATTTGCGCAATATCGTATTTATATACAATATCGTAAATGTGGTAAGTAAACAATAGGAAACAATAATCATTTTTCAAATAGTGTACATAATTCTTATAATATTTTTATTTTATTGCTCTGAACTCCAAAACCTTGTAAATATATCTGATGTTTTGGTCATCCTTTAATCGAGTTACATTCAATGTTCTGTTAACAAAACGTTCTTAAAAATGTTTTAAACACAGAAAGAGTTTTTAATTGGCTCCCAACCCTCAGGTCAGATAGCTTTGAACCGCAATTCTTTTTTTTCACTGCCACTGGAATCCTGAAAAGTACGCTTCTATCATGAACATTTTATATATCAACGACCTATGGCAATTCTAAGTACTAAACCAAATAAATTGTAATGCAACTTAGGTAGCAAATTTCAGGAACAGTTGAGAAAGTAATTTTCCCAACCTTTCATAACATTTTCGTAACATAAAATTAGCAATTATTTTATTTATTTATTTTACACTAAGGCAGTGATTTCTTAACCTTTGCAAGGCCATCGGAGACCAACATTTAGTTGACCTTTTTAACTCTAAATAAGGTCAGGAATCACTGGTTAAAATAATTCATGTACATCTCTTAATACCCCGTATATATATATATTATATACACTCGAATGATATTTATTTGAAGCGAAAATAATTCAATATTATTAATTAATAAAATTGGTCTAATATTATTGTATACTATAGCTACTCTCAATAAATTCTTCCTCTTTGGTAAGTCTTTCGCGTTTCTTAGTTTTTATTTTATTTTTATATTGGTTATTGTGGAGAAACCGACCTTACTGTAATAAGATTTCAAAGCCTTTATGGAGAGAGCTGAGTATTCGCTTGGACAAAAATCTAAAATTTCTCCAAAGTTATTTCAGAGAATTTTATTTTTAGAGTACTATCCGTTGTCAGGATAACTAATTGTTGTTCTTCCTGGACAAAAATTCATTATTTGTAGTGTGTAATCGTGAAAGGTTTGGATAATCCAGCATTATATTTAATCCATCATAAGTAGGCGAGCCAGCATTATATTTAATCCATCATAAGTAGGTGAGTCAGCATTAAATTTAATCCATCATAAGTAGGTGAGTCAGCATTAAATTTAATCCATCATAAGTAGGTGAGTCAGCATTATATTTAATCCATCATAAGTAGGTGAGTCAGCATTAAATTTAATCCATCATAAGTAGGTGAGTCGGCAATAAATTTAATCCATCGTAAGTAGGTGAGCCTGCATTAAATTTAATCCACTATAAGTAGGTGAGCCAGCATTAAATTTAATCCATCATAAGTAGGTGAGCCAGCATTAAATTTCGGCTTCCATCATTTCGCGGAGCGCTTGCAATAAACTCGCCGAGAAACAGTGTTCTGTGGAGCACCGCCTAAAAACCACTACAATAAGGTAATAATTTTAAGCATTATTTAATATTACGTCTTAGAAAACCATAATGATGTTATTTGCAGTTTGCTGTCATTTATACGAGTATATAAAAAAAATAATTCTAGTAGGAACATTTTTTGACGAATTTTTTCTTTAAATTATTATTTTCTTTTTTTTATAGGAAAAAAAATAGTCAAGACGTCTTCAAGAAAGAAAAGCATAATTTGGAAATACTTTTCTGAAGTGGATGGAGGGAAAAAAGCAAAGTGCCTTTTATGCTCCCACATTTTGTGTGCTCTTTATTGCACTGGAAATCTTAATAGGCATTTAAGACAGAAACATCCAGCTGCTTTAAAACTCTCCTGTTAAGCGCACTGTGGCTTCCAACCAATTACTAATCAAATACATAGGAGGAGGACTCGGCATACCAATAAAACTATATTAAAAATGGCGGTCAAGATGGCATCTTCGCCGTACCGTTTCCATAGTTACAAATATGTATTATCCAGCAACAACAATTATTTCATGTTTTTCATAAACCATTCCTTCATGAATAATAAACCAAATGTTTGTGTCCACAGTACCGTATTTGACTATGAGTTTTTTTTTTGACATGTCCGTGAAATGTTAATAGGAAGCAATCTTCCCGAGAAGCCCTCCATTGATATGCCTGGTGTAACCTTGAGTGACCAGCTCAGGTATGGGGACTCCATCTAATCCAGAGCGAAGTTAGCCTCTCAGAAGCTGGTCGTAATATACAGAGCCCGCAGATACTTTAATAGTGCAAAACTGCTGATCCTGTACAAATCGCAAGTGCGCCTCACTATAGAATTTGGCAGCCA
The DNA here is from genome assembly GCA_022606495.2 of Halesus radiatus. NCBI lineage: Eukaryota > Metazoa > Arthropoda > Insecta > Trichoptera > Limnephilidae > Halesus > Halesus radiatus. The sequence continues at coordinate 38,690 of JAHDVE020003184.1, read as the reverse complement.
CCTCTGGTCGGGAGCCCGAAATATTTGAAAAACCCCTGACTCTGCAGAAACGGGCGCTCCGTTTGATAGATTCGCCTATCTTAACAAACGGATTGCAATCTTTGCAGCACAGACGTCGTCAGGTGGGAATGCTGTCCTTTTTCAACGGATATTTTAATGGAAGATGCTCTGAGGAACTAGCGTCATTGATCCTTTCGGCGCCGGTGCACAGTAGGCAAATACGACAAACGCGTGCCCAAAATTTGTACATGGTTGACATTTGTCACATGAGAATGGGTCGCTTCTACGACTCGTTCTTGTGTTCAACACCTCGGCTGTGGAATGATTTGCCGGCCTCTGTGTTTCCTCCCTCCTAGAACATGGGTCTCTTCAAGAGTTCACTCCTTCCTATTTTCTAAAAGACCCCCCATACAGCATCCCCAAAGATGATATAGGCCTCGAGGGAAATCATTTCCCTAAGGGCCTTCTGTATGGAGTTACTATAAAAACAGAAAAAAATGTAATCATTTTTCAAAAAGTGGATACATAATTTTTCATTATATATATCTATACCTATATATAAAAACACACATATATATATATATATATATATATATATATAAACAGGGTCTGTCGCAAAAGTATCGAAAAAAAAATCCTGATTGCACTAGAAGGGGTAGCGGGATTCGCCGAGTTTTGGGGATGGTAGGGGGAAGTCGTAGTTACCAAACGCACCGCTTCTCAATCCTCCCCGAGCAACCCAACCCAACCTAACCTAAACTAAATGAATCTTACCCAACATAATTTTCGATGTGCAATAAGTGAATGGTTTTTATCAGTTAATACTACCTACGAACGCTGAACTGATTGAAGTTATATATTAAACTCGTATGTTGTAGTTATTATCTATTTTAATTATAACCCAGACAACCCCACAACATAAAACTATAACAAGAAATGAACTTATTGAAAATCAGAATGTGTACGAATATAATAATATGCCTACGAATCTACAAATTACAAAATTACATGAACATAACATTTTTAATAAAATAAAATAAAAGTCACAAGTACGCGAATACAGTAAATGCTGAAAGTGGTAAAAGAAGCATGGAGTAGTGTACAGAAATACAATATTCTTCTCGATAGTCGAATAAACGCATTAAAAAAACTGTTTTATCTCAAGATAAGTGAGCAAAATTGCAATGCACCTAGATAAGAATAACACATGTATGATAGTTATTATAATGTAAGATATAATATTAAGTAATATGGTATGTAACATTTGATATAAGTAATGTAGTATAAACATATAATTTATGATATCTGGTAGCAAAATTACAATGTATACAAAAATAATGTGTAAGATAGGAAACAATCTGTAATTTAAGAAATAGAATCATGTGGTTGTTAAGAATGCGAAATAATATGTATATTTCTTTTAACTTTTAACGTAGAACGCCATAAATTTTTATTTTTTTTAAATTTAATGTAAATCAAATTTAATGATATTATTTTTATGATGTGGTTTCTATTATTGTGACAGCTACTTCGGCGTTCAAGGCCATTTTCAGACTACGGTTAATCCACATTGCGACGACTTATTTATATGATTTTATTTACCCAATTCTAATTTGGAGGGGTGTTAAATAATTATTTATTATCGATAAAACCGATTTTGTTAGAAAATATTTAAAATTCTCTATTCTGAGGTTTTTACATTTATGATGTGTTAACAATAAAAAAAAATACAAAAAAGTCACAGAACTGAATAATAACATTGAAATTAAAAAAAAAATGGTGTTATCCATATTTGGTTCATGTATGAGAATAAATGGTATATTTACCTATGTGGTATGCAAAACATTAAAACATATTTTATTTGCTATAAATATATTTTTATTAGCTGCTTGGTTTTTTCTTTCGTTTGTAAATGGAAAATTTGTAACAATGTTTTTTTTTTTTAATCAATAAACGAATATATTTTCCTATCAAAGATACCAATCTCCTTTTCAAAAAACTTGTGCTGCGAAGTGTGAAGTTTAGAAAAGTAGATTCTATTAAAACAATGAATGTATCCATTCTGCGATATTACCAATTGAATTTATAAATTTGATATTTTGGTGAATTAAATTAAAAATATATTAATCATATCCATCAGAAGATTTAACAATGTTCATAAACAATATTAAGGTTCCCTACATTGTATCACACCTACAAAAGCGGAATGAATGAAATGAAAACGTCATTTATCTGAAAAAAAATATGAATGTAATTTTTATTAATCTTCAATTTCTTATTTATGGCACTTGAGTATTTGCAATTTTTTTTAAATATTTTATAATCAGTAAATTAGGGGTCAGTTTTGCCGTCAAAAAGTTAAAGGTACTTAATTGTAAACCTTTTTTATAGGAAAAACAACAGTCACGATCTCTTCAAAAAAGAGAAGTTCCATATGGATCCACTTTACTGAAGTAGACGGAGGGAACAAAGCGAAGTGTGGCTTATGTTCCCAAGTTTTGAGCACAGGACCTGGTTGCTTGGGAAATCTTAATAGACACTTAAAAATTAAACATCCGGGGATACCATTAACTCCGCCCGTGTTGAATACCCCGCACATTCCGAATCTTGCACCTTCTGCGTCGACTGGTAGGTATTACTTTTTCTGTAATATTTTGTTTTTGTTCTAACTAACCATCTTAACTGTTTCCCCACAGTAGTAGGTAGAGGGGATAGGACACAACTCACACTCCTTGCTTCATTCACATTCACTCATCATGTCATAGATACTTTTCTGTTATTCTGACTCCTGACATGGCCCGGCTCAAGTGTTTGATTCACTTGATCGTGCCATATCTTTCTCGGGCGTTCCCGACTATCCTGCCTTTCACTTCCACGTCATATATTCTCCTTACACTCATTTCTTCGTACACCCGTTCATCTAACCATTCCATTCTTAATGTTATCCATTACGGATGTTTTTGGTTATTGTGCTGGTTTAGAATAAAAAAGAACACAAGAAATGCAACGTGGGAGTGTTTTGTGATCTGGTCTGAAAAGTCTGATATTCGCGCATCAATTTTTCTAATACAAAAAAAAATGTTCACCAGTTCATTTCAATAAAATGGAATAACAATATACAATGCAGGATGTGAAGTGAAATCACACAAAACTGCGCTATATAAATGCTTTGTTATTATTATTATTATAGCGCTGCATTTTCTGTATTTTATTTCGGGCTCTCGGGGCTATGGAACCAAAAGGTACCAAGTAAAAGGCTCACCGGCTTCCATTTAAATCTACATGGATAGCACTTCTAGTGTGCATTCTCTATTCCATGACTGTTAGTCAGTGCGCTATCATTTTTAGGCATGGAAATAGTTAATTCAAGTTGGAACCTTAATTTTCGAATATCGTCATATATAATGACTTATTATTTAATATACAAATATCAACATGTTTCATCATATATCATATCCTACTTTCATCACTGATTATTAATTTTTGTTGATGTTTGTAATTTATCTATTCCTACGTTATTATTTTTCTATGTTTATTATTTGTCTTTTGTTGTAATAATTCCTTAGTATACTGTGTATACTGATAAGGTAAGCTTAGCTTTCGAAACATGTTGATATTTATATATTAAATAGTGGTTTATACTAAACATGTCTTATTCATTTGATTAAAAATGACGAAGTGATTTGTTATTTGTTTTTTTTTATAGGAAAAGAAATAGTCAAGACGTCTTCAAGAAAAAAAAGTATAATTTGGAAATACTTTTTTCAATCGGACGGAGGGAAAAAAGCGCAGTGCCGTTTGTGCTCCCAAATTATGAGCGCAGGACTTGGTTGCTCGCAAAATCTTAATAGACACTTGAAACATAAACATCCGGCTGCATTAATCAACGCTCCTGTCAAGCGTGCTGTGCCTTCCAAGTCTTGCATTTGTTGCACCAGCTGCAAAAAAAAGAAATTATAATTTTTTTCCTGTATTTGCTTTTTAATGTGCAATGTATGCATCGTTTATGATAGTTCTCGCTACTCGCAGAAGTTTAATTGACTGAAGTGCTATTATTATAATGTTTTTGAAAAATTAAAAACCTTTGTAACTATTATTATAATATAATTTTATACACATTATTTTAAAGTGAGGGCTAGCCATAAAATGTTTATGTATGAGAAAAAATTTGTGCAATAACCGATTTCGTATGCAAAACATTGTTTTTATCATGTTTGAACATATTCACTTTAATATTAATCATCTTTTTTATTAGTGGCCTACATTTTGTTAGTTAGAAGAAAATTGTAATAAAACATTATTTTTTATCAATATAGTATCTTTAACTACCATATGTACAATTCCCGCGTTTTTATAAACCTGTACTGTGAAGTTCGATGCTTGGAAAAGTAGGTTATCTTAAAACATTAAATGTTGGTATTCAGACTGCAATCAGAGGCGTGATTTCCATATAGGCACATAAGCACTGCTCACCCTACCGTACTTACGTAAACATATAAATAGAAATCAATCTACACTTTAAGGCGCGCGCCTTATCGACCGACCTACTTTATCGTGTCAAAAGTAGGTATAAGTATGCGAAATGATGCATATGTCATATTTAAATGTTGATTGTACACTACACAAAAAACGTACATGTGTGCACAATGCGGTTCAAGAACATACTTGTTTGTGTTAGTGTCAAAAAAGGCCATGCCTTTCGCTGCAAATCACAAATATGGCAAACAGTGGAATCCGTTTTTACTTTACTAAAGAAATAAATATCATATTACTTTGGCTTTCTCTCATGTAATTGGGGCATCGAAAAAAATACGGAAGTCTTATGTATTCAGTTATTGGCTTGTAATATGCATTCATGGAGCGATTATTTGAATATTTGATGCGGCACTTAATCCCAGCGAATATCGGCTTAAGTCAGCAGCTTAGCTATTCTTAGCGAAAATCTACTATGCCTTTGTTAATTTTTAAAAATTTCAATTAATTCATGTTTTTCCTACGGCCCACAGCGATTTGAAATTCTATGCAAGACAATGAATGCAATATATCAAAAGAATCTCTAAATTTGCTTAAATATGACACTAGTGTAATTTAGAATGTCCTATAACAGCTTACTCCGAGTTCCATTTCTTCATCTAGAAGGTTCCTTAAAAATTTGAGTAGGTAATGCGTATAACACCTTCAAAACCAAAATGTATGAAACAAATAAGATAAAAAAAATATGTTTTTCAATCATTGAAGATAATAATATATTGACAAATCAAATGAAGTATAAAACAGAAAAAATACAGAAAACGAAAAGGTAACGACGAATGCGACCATGCGTTTCATATTTCATTTGAGATTTGTTAATATTAACCGATAGGTTAAAAAAGTATTACAATAAGGTTTGTAAGCTTCAATAAGATATTCAAATAAAAATAGAGATGGGAATCCTCAATTTATCTAAAATAAAAAAGTTTTTTTTTTGTTTGTTTTATGATCATTTAATCTATTTTATTGATATTTCACTAAGGTACGTGAGTATTATTTTTTTAAAAAGTTTTATTCAGTATTTAGATTCAGTAAATGATAATGATAGTAATTGAACTATGCTATACGCATAAGCTCTTTAAAATGTCCCTGAAATGTGGCTCTGTGCCCTCTGGTTGGAAAAAAGCGGTCATTCATCCTATACCTAAGAAAGGTAACCGATCCAACCCGGCCAATTACTGCCCCATAACGATCACATCAGTTCTGTCCAAGGTGATGGAATGTGTGATCAACGACAAACTGCTCACATACCTCAAGAAGAACAAAATTATTAATGACCGTCAGTACGGATTCCGGCGGAACCGCTCGTGCGGTGATCTTCTCGCGTATTTGACACATGTTTGGGGCGGTGCCTGGAACGTCACGGTGAGATTCAAACGGTCTCACTGGATATTTCTAAGGCATTTGACCGGGTTTGGCACCGATGACTTGTCAACAAACTGCTTTCTTACGGACTTCCCGTAACCTTGTTTACGTGGATTGCCGACTTTTTTAGGGAGAGATCGATTCAGACGGTTGCTGACGGTTTCATCTCTTCCTCGCATTCAATAAATGCTGGCGTCCCACAAGGATCGGTTCTGTCTCCGACATTGTTTTTGTTGCACATCGATGACCTCTTGACATGTGCACCAATTCATTGTTACGTGGATGACAGTACAGTCCACGATAGCTTTTTGTTTGACAAGCCCCCAAAGGGCACACAAACTCCAACTTTCCACAGTTCCAACTCCAGCTTTGAAGCAGAGAATGGACGGTTACTTCGAGAGGTCTCCTCTTGGGGTAACAATAACCTCGTTGAATATGGTATTATACATGCATAATAATTATAAACCTTTTTTATAGGAAAGAAAATAGTGGCGATGTCTTCAAGAAAGAGAAGCAAGATGTGGATACACTTTACTGAAGTAGACGAAGGTAGAAAAGCAAAATGCGGTTTATGTTGCACAGTTTTGAGCATAGGACCTGGTTGCTTGGGAAATCTGAATCGGCACTTGAAATCTAAACATCCGGATGCATTTAACGGCACTCCGGTTGAGCCCCCCGTTCATTCCGATTCTTGCACCTGCTGCTTCGACTGCAAAATAAAGAAATTCGATTAAAAATATATTTCTAATGAAAATGTAATAATAATGATATTTATTTGTTAATAAATTATTTAACATATTATATATTTGTAGTAATTGACAAAAAGGTCACTGTTCAGCTATACGTTACGGAGCCCAGAGTGCAGCTGTTTTTCAGCAATAGCTTTAGAATTAAGATAAAGTTATATAAAATCTTTACACTTAAATAAAAAAGAAATTACGTCTAAACATATAAAAATTTCAAACATTTTTTTACAAAATCGCTAACACAAGTAGTATCCATTTCTTTATTTATCAATATTGTTGTGTCGCTGACTGTACAGTCAGCAACCATTCGCTGCAGAACTTCTTGAAGCACTGCAGCGATGTTGACCTTCGAATAAATAGTGGTATATCTCCCTTTATTTCTATTATCTATGGCGATGTGGTTGTTATAGTGTGTCCATGGTCCATCTGAATCTAAATCTTTGTTGTGTCGTGTGGGACAGTCGGGGGCTTTTAGAGTCATTTAACATTAGCTCCGTTTTTTTGTTTGTAAAAAAAAATAGTAATGATGTGAGAACCGATAGAGGGACTCATCTGGTCCTTGAAACGGTTCGGGAAAGTGGAGGGTGCCCTCAACTGTTAATATGAGGTTATGAACGATTATAATACCTAAAACCAAATTCTTATCCCGGGAAGTATCGCGCAAGCCAACATTCAGTCGAAGATCTTAAGGCCGATTTACACTTTGATTAGTAGCAAGTACGAGTGCGTAGTGCAAATAGACGCGTCAAATGTTTAGTGTAAAATTGGTGTTAACTAAAGAAGTTGATATTGGTGGTGATCTTACTATACAGTTAAATTAACACTATCAATTAATTATAAGTTTTGTGTTATTCCACTTCAAGTGCGCTTTACTATAATACAATTAATTTGAAATACTTTGTGTATACCACTGTTTAATATATAAATATCATGAAACATGTATATTTATATATTAAACAGTGGTGTACATAAAGTATTTCGGATTGATTTTAAAATATTGATTTACTAACCGCACTACAGTGCTCCTTTCATATTATATTCACATTCATATTCTATTTATATATTCCAATCAATATTCTATTCACGTACATATTCTGGTTACACATTCTTAACATAATATCATACACATTCTTACTTATTTTTAACATTACTCTTATAGTGCTCCTTTGGTAGATATTCATCAGATAAATTTACAAAATATTTTACAGTATGTACAAAGCGATACAAAGATAATACATTTACAATAACAGTGGAAAAATAGCAGAATTTTAATTAATGTCTAAATCGACCATAAATAGTATGAAATCGGAATTGAAGATTTTTTACCCTAACTTTCATTTTCTGTTTTACTTTCAAAATATTGGTATTCACTTTGTTACGTCATTATTAAAAAATTAATTAAAAATTACTTTGTATTCACCACTTTATTACTATGATATATAAATATCAACATGTTTCGAAAGCGATGCTTTCCTCATTAGGAATATATAGAATACATTATATTTATTGTGTATTCTATATACTCCTTATGAGGAAAGCTTCGCTTTCGAAACATGTTGATATGTATATATTAAAAAAGTGGTGAATACAAAGTAATTTTTAATTTATTTATTTTCACTTATTACATTATTAATACGGTATTAAGATATTTCTTTTGTAAAGCTCCCAAAGCACCAAATTTAGTGAAATAAAAGGTCTAAAAGTTCCACGAATCTTAAATAAGTATAGAGGCCGAGCGCTTGAATATCATAGTACCAGTGATTTGCAATAAACTTGATAAAAACTTTAAATTGGAGGAAAATGAGGGGCCTTGCGTCAAAATGACGAAGTTATGACTAATAAATGAATAATTCGTGTATCTTTGAATATTTAAATGTTCCAACCAAATAGATTGTCACTTAGTGAGGTAGGTGGTGTAAACCATACAATAATATTTATATATGTATATTTTTTATTTAATGTAAATCAATATTCAAACTCCAAACAGTTTGAAAATGGCCTTAAATGCCGAAACAGCTGTCACAATAATAAAAACTAATAATGCTTCCAGAACTTAATAATAACATTATTAAATTTGATTTACATTAAATTTAAAAAATATGTATTAAATGGAGTTCTACGAATTAAACACAAAAACAATTAATACAATAATATAATTATGTAACATATATTGTACTTATATTTAAACATGCCGTATTGTATGGAACTGTGTATCGTTATTTCAATAAATGTTGATTTATGGACACTGAAACTGAAAACTGAACTGAATTACCTAGTTCTGTGATTCCAACCAAAATTATTATCTATGCTTTTTATTTATTTATGCTTTTTGTAGTATTAAGTACCTAATACTTGTGGCCGTCTTGACCGGTCAGTGGCTGAGTTGGCATACCGTTTGGGTATCACCCTGGCGTCGTGAGTTTAATTCCTCCGCTGGCTAAGTCCTCCATTACAACACAAGCAACATCTTTCGCTTACTGTGATCTTAGTAGAAGATTTTCAAATATTGTCAGGTTATTCGTAACCAGGGAATATTTGTCTTTCTTTAAAATGTATTTTTCATATGTAATACCTGATAATAATAATATTAAATAGTCAATTTTTCTGGGCGCCGTTTATTGACAACCTCAAAGGTGCTTTACATTTTGTTAATGTTTGTCCCTTTTAAATTGATATGTTTTTGACTTTTCTTAAAGGTTTCGAAATTACTCAAACCAAATGGACGGCCATTCCAAGAATGTGGGCCCAGTACATTGAAAGCTCTGTCCCCAAATTTAACGGCAATCGTACGCGAGGGTTCAGCCAATCTGTTCGACGCATCAGACTTGGCCGACATGAGCGTGAATTGCCTCTGAGTAAGATTGTCTCATGCAGAGATCAGTCAAGTAAGATCGTGCCAACCCGTTCAGTGCCTTATATACAATATAACAAGTTTTTAACTGAACCTACAACTTTTAAAATTAAGTAATATATAATATTCGATGAAGAAGAAAATTTACGCACAGGAAGCCGATATACTTTTCTTTTTTAAAGAGCTTTTATGTGGAACTCCCGATAATTTAGACTACGAACCACGGCTGGCATTAGGAATCACTCACAATCGCTTTGTTTATGTAACTGATAAAATGAGTAAGTCGGTCGCGCAAATTATGCATTAAACCCATAGGTAATGAGAAGGGTTTCAAAAAAGTGAAGACCTTATATGATTCTACCCTACTCTATAATATTTTTCTTAAGAATTTAAAAATATGTATTTCTTATACCAATATAATTTTTTTCAGTAAAATTTATTCGATCAAAGTTTGGAAAGAGTCTGCTGATGATCAATCAATTCACCTACGGTTTGAAGACAAGGAGCCAAATTGGAGACAGATGGCAATGTTCTGTCTCCCGTTCCTGTAATGGCCACGTGCGTCTCAAGGATAACATCGTTATCGGAATTTTTGGAGTGCACTCCCACGAGCCACCAAAATATTTCATCAGTAAATCCGGAGCCTACATCAAAGTGTAACTCTGCAAATTTCTAATGCATGTGTCTTTCATATGGATATTAGAGGTGAAAGGGTGGAAGTTACATTTGTTAAATATTACAAGATGTCACATCAGAAAGGATCTACCTGTTCCGAGGAGCAATACGGCGAAATATCAAAAGACATATGTACATATCTAGAACCGAAAATTGTACTAAAATTTTCCCAGAAATAAACATTAAAACCTGCAAAACGTCGTGCACTGGTCCAATAATAGCCGCACAGTTAGAGTAGAGGCTGTACAGAATAAAATTATTAAACAATTTCGTTCAAATTTATTCAAACTTATTACTTATGACACACTAAGACCGCTCTCTGACGGTCCGGTAAGGGATGAACATGTCGCTCGCTACTGCAGACACTGCTCAGAAAAGTCCCACAATGGACAAGCCTTACTTTAGCGAACTTTTACTTTAACTTTAGTGGACTTCTACACTTTCACTTCAATATGTATATATTTTTTTCAATAACAGTTATTTAACTAGTACATTGCAAAAGCGATTAATAAATGATAGAACAGATAGATAACATGTGCATATAGTAAAAACTTAATGGATAGTTCGTGCTTAAACTTTTATTAGTCATGTGGAAGATATACACATTTCCTCCGAGGCAGTAAATTTCCCCAGTAATACATTCCAGGGGCATCCACATTGGTTAGTTAGAACACATAAAATTTTTCGGGACTTAGAATCCCAAATATTTTATTCAATAGGTCAAGTCCAGTCAAATTTATTTAATAGTTGGGTAACCGTGCTTACTTTATACGAGTATTTGATCGTAAAAGTAAAAATAGCCATTTTCAAATACGTTATTTTTACATCTTAAATAATGATTGGAAAATAAATTGTGGCACAAAAAAAAAACGGAAACTTATTGACCATTATTATTTAATTTTTAATTATTATTTATTTTATTGAGATTTAAAAACCTCATTTTAATATTTAATCATTGTAGAAAATAATATGATATTAATATGGGATAAAAAATGGAAAATAATATTAACAAATCTTGAATTTGTGTTATGATATCGATGAAGATGACATAAAGAGAACTGGTCTCATTCGCTATGCTGGTTAAGCGGTTGCCCCGGATAGGCAGAGGTCCTGGGTTCGAGTACCAGATGCGACTGAAATCTTTTTATTTTCTTTACTTATCTCATTGAACTTAAGTATGATTCTATATTGATTATTATACTGTACTCAAATTATCTGGTATATTCAATTGTTTTTTTTATATACTATTCTTCACATCTCTTTATACTTAATTATTACACTTTTTTCTAGATAAATTATATTTCCACATTTGCTTTTTTCCCTTCTATCTTTGTATAATTGCTCTAAACATGAGCTAAACTTATCAATTTGACTGTCCTAAAGCGGGATTTGTTTCTAGTTGGACAGTCAAAGCTTTCTTGAATTTTGTTGTTAAGTAATGTTTTTCAAATAAATAAATATTATTATTATTATTATTAATTTTTAACATTTTGTTTCTATCTTTGTTACCATACATGTTATCGATAGTCATTATAGGCGTTATTATAGCAAAAATAAATAAATTGTAAACCCACCTTTTTTTCATTACTTTTAATTACGTTTCATTTTTGTTCTCAGCCTCTTAATTTGCAATACAAAAACCACGTTACATCGATAAAATTCCTAAAATATGGGTAATGGGTATCAAACCTATAAAATAAATTATTAAAAATAATGAAATATCTAGTAACATTTATAGTACGATCTTACGTATGGTGTGTTAATCTAAAGTGAGCTGCCAGGTAAGTGTGATCCCATATATTATCTGCATAATATAAATAATATGTACATTTTAACGCGGCATCACGTTCATTGGTCAAATGCATTGTACATATAGTTATGTGTTATTGATAGATGACCTGGAGTTTGCAATCTGTTAGCCATAAGTTGTTATAATAGATTTTCCATAGTTAGTAATGAGATAGAGCATTGGAAAATATTTGCACAGCTCCCTTGGGGTGATTTTTCACAAGAACGGCGCTATAGAAATCATCCAATTTTTATTATTATTATGGCCATTGTAAATACGCAGGCGGGAGCGTCACACTTCGTGAATCAAAATCTTGGATTGTTGTCATAATATGACCTGGTGTTTAGAACTCACCTATGTTTGCCTTCTTTAAATTTGCATGTTTAGTGGGTACCATGTTTAACTATTTGATACCGAATATAGAACAGGGATGTTCCTCTAGAGTCAACGCACCTTTATAAGATATTGGGGTCTGGGTGATTATTTTTCTTCCCCAATAAATAAACCTACTTACGAATTTTCAGTTGCTAATTTCTAAGCAAATATTATGTAGGTACTCTCACACACTTCCGCATAGGTAAAGTGTAAGGGCTTCATAAGGGTTAGTAAGAATCTTATTAGCGTGCATTGACTGCTATTATACCCCGTGATCTTTTTCTTTTGATGAATCCTTGAAACCAAATATTTCTTATGGATAATTTTTTATTTTTTTTTAGTCGAATTTGTGCGATCGAAGTTTGGAAAGAGTCTGTTGGTGGTCAATAAATTCACCTACGGTTTGAAGACGAAAAGCCTTAACATTGGAGATAGATGGCAATGTTATATTTCTCCTATCTGTAATGCCCACGTGCGTGTCAAGAATAACGTCGTTATCGGCATTATTGGAGTGCACAACCATGAACCACCAAAATATTTCATAAGTAAATCTGGAATCTACATCAAAATGTAACTTTGCAATTTTCTGTACCTTAGAGGTGAAAGGGTGGAGGTCACATTTGCTAAATGTCGAGGAGAGAGGCTTAAAGTTTTTTTTAAGTTTCAAATGTATCTATAGAAGTAAAATTTAATATCTGCAGTTTTCTTATAACAGGTATGAATAATAACGAACATTTTTTTATGATTCATTTTCAAAATGTTTTATTTATTTATTAATTAAAAATTACCTTCCCAGGGTAAGTAATAAAACGCGTTCCTTGAACAAACTGAAATAAATTGCATTCTACAAAAAAATATGATGAAATTAAATCCCCTATCTGCAATAATAGATAATACATATCTATATCTAAGTACATACAGAATCTATATACAATTCAAATAGGAATAATAAAAACTACGCTTAAAGAACCCATAAACATGCCTTCGACAGACATCTTCAAAAGTGTTGACGTACCAAATGTACTATAGATATTCTTCAAAAATGTACTGCAAAATTTTTTCATGAAAACGCACCCCCACTAAACCACGCACTCATGACACTAGATCTTACCAAAATGACATAAAAACATTCCTTGCTATAATACCACTTTTGGTCAAAGAAACTTACAACATTTAAAACTTCACAAAATTTCCCCCCCAAATATAAAACAAATAGAAAATTTAGTAAGTACAAGTCAAGAATAAAAGCTTGGCTAAAAGAAATCAATGAAACAACATTAAAAAGCACACTAAAAATGACAGAAGACTTACCTAATTACAACATAAAAATAAATAACTCTCGTTCGCCTCAGCGCAGGACCCCCTAGTGAGGAGGACTAATAAAAACACAAAAAGATCAAATAGTTAACAACTAATATATGTACTATTTTGTATCTTCAACTTTATTCTGTAAACATTTTCTTACTTGCGCCTTATTTTATATTTCACATGTTTATTTATATAGTTACTATTAAAAAAGTAAATATTGAATAATAATAAATCAGCCCCAGGTCGCTCGTTACAATTTATTTGAACTAACCCTAAAACAACTTATAACTAGTGATTTATAACTTATGACTAATTACGTTCATAAATAAGTATCACTTGTGCACAAGTTTTTTAATAAATAATATTGTATTGGTACGATATTATTGTTCATTCTTATTATTGTATTATCCTATTAAATTTTTGTTTTCGTTAACCCCTTTTCTAAACAAACTCCCCGAACAAGATGTTGAACGAGTATGCATTTATTGAATTTAATGTGATTTTCAGAAATCTGCTATGTTTTAAATTATTACGTGCTATAGAATACAGAAAAACACAATAAATCGGATGGGAAAAGCCTGAGTATTCTTTTCTTAAATTTGAAATACAGAAATTCATTTCATCATCATTAAAAAAACTTCATTTCGTTCAAATGTAAGATGTACGATGTTAGGCAGTGTCAGAGAGACAGTGCGCGTGCTATAACATGTATTTTCATTGGCTTTCTCGAGTGTCGTACCAAATCAATGGCTATGGCGGGTTTCTTCAAGCAACTTGGAAGGCAATTCTATTTTCGGTGCTATTTACCTACGAAATGTGTATTTAATATGAAATAGGATATTTTCCCAAACTACGAATACCTACCGCTAAAAATGTATCCAAGATCTATAGTTTATATTTCTGATTCTGACAATAGAATTAAAAATGTGTAATTCCAAAATTTTAGTTCATAATTTTTCATTAAAAAAACTACCTAAAACCGCAAATTCCGAAACCTTTCGAACTGGCTAAATCGTCATTATGATGCTACTGACTGGTAAGACGGCTTTCACCTAGGGTGGTCAGCATGGCGTTAACAACGCCATGTTCATGAACAAAAATGAACATTTCGTTTTGGCGGCATATCAAAATGGCATATTTTAACATAAAAAAGTTAAAATGTTATCGTTATCGTAATTCTATTCTTAATTTTTGTAGACAATTAAAAAACAATAAAAATATCGTATTCTATACAAATTGATTAAATTGGTTTAAGTTGTCACACAAAAAAAATCGTGTGTAGGTCTTGTCAGTTCCTGGATAAACTTTTTTACTCTCTTACTCTTAATGAGACACAGATAAGTCTATAATTTTGATGTCTACTTCGGCTTTCAGCAATCTACATCCCATCTCGAGCGGGAAAACAACTTGTTCTGAGAGATCAGTACACCTATTTCTTCCAAAGGACTACGGCGCTGGGTGAAAGGTGGTCATGCTCCACTCATTACAATAAGGGGTGCAAATGCCACTTGTACCTAAGGAATGGTATTGTAATATCAGTGAAAGGCAACCATTTTCATGAACCGAGGTGTTATTTAAGACTTTCTACCGATGGTTTTGTTCAAATTTAATATTATTTGTTCAATATTTGTTATTTATTCTTTTATTTATTTATAATAATGCATAATATAATAGTGACATATTTATGCCGCTTTGCTCCGTGTCAATACCCCAAACATCAATCATCAATCGATGAATATATTATGACATTAATATCAATAGGCGTGGCCTATCTCATGATATCACTCGCCATACAATCCCATACAGTCGTCACGGATGGATACTATAATATATTTGGTAGTTCGTATGTTCGTGGCCTAGATTATATATCGCTAGCCGAGCGATATTTGCAATTTATCTGTCTCCCCCTCCTGCCAAACTGCCCCCCACACCGCTCCGTGTCCCTTTTCAGACTTGCACGTATTAAGTGGTTGTATAGTATGTCTTCCGTGTGTAGCGTTGATAGATAATCTTTAATGTAGACCCCGACAACAAGTTTGATATTATATTTATCGTGTATGACAATATTAATACTTTTACACGTCATATCATGTAAATGTATTATTTATTAAAATGTAATGATTAACGGGGAGAGGGACGTCGGAGAGTTATTATTTATATATTCAAAATAATGATAGTATTATTACGCAATACGATAAACATAATGTTTTTAAATAGAAAAATATTTATTAAATATTTTATAAATTTACATAGGCTTAGCATTTATCAAAATCCAATCAGAAATATTACTTTTTTTTCTGACCGTTCCATTGTATGTTTCACAAAATATTTAAAATACGTATATGATTTTTAAAGTGCGTATCAGGTAAATTCTAAATGTTAAGTTTTCGAAAGAAACCTGTTTTTTTTACGTATAAAATACAATTGTAAAAAATAACCCGAATAAAACTATTTAAAAATATATATATACATATTATATTAAAAAAAATAAATTGACTCATTCCGTATTGTATCGGACAAGGTCGAAATCGAAATTGAAGACGATGATGTTTCATCCACGAGAGTCTTCGTCTTCTAATTTCCCCACACGCTGCTGTGCTGCGCGATGTTTCTCCTACGGGTGTAGATGGTACAATAGTTGCGGATAGGGGAAAGAAGGAGCTGTAATGCTTACGTTCCCCTAATTTACCCTGTCCCGTTTCTACAACCACAAATCGCGCGACCTCCTTCCACATTTAAATTTCCGCTTTTTGTGCCTTTTATAATTCGACTGCATATAAGTAAAACCCTTTAAGCCACAAAATGAAAATTTTATAAGAGATGATAAAAACGAATATTTTGCTATACGTAAAAATAATTTAGAATATTGATTTTTATATGAGAGTGAATAATTTTTTTTCCCGAATTGATGTAAAATATTGAATTTTTATTTATGCTATTATGCGGTGTGAAGTTTCACTCATTTCGCAAATAATTTTTAAAAAAAACAGCATGTAATGATTTACTATCACGTAGTATTTAATATGGAACGAATCCATTTTCAACAAAAATGATTTTACCATATTGTCAATTGCAAATTATCTGACACCACTTAAAAGTAACAATCTCAAAAATTGTGGCTCGGGGGGAGGGGGGGTTTACCCATTCTCAGTAGATATATTATTAATATTATTATTATGTTATCTGATTTGTAAGAAACTGTCGAAGTGTTCGAATTACCTGTTTGACATTATTTTATATAATAAATGATGTCATTAGTTTTTATATAAAGATATTTGCTCACTCTTTTATTTATCTAATATCTATTTATGCTTTACATAAACATGTACCTAAATTTTAATAAAAAGGATAAAACTATCTATTTTCTGTCTTTTACCATATTTATCTCCTATTTCCCCTCACTAGCATTCAAACTGGCTTGTTTAGGAATAAGATTTTTTTTAAATACTGTTTTTTTCTCATTAAATTTCATGATTTTAAAAAATTCTGTATGTTTTTTCTGGTGGCTAAATTGAGAGTTCTAAGTGGAAACGAATCGTTGCTGTCGAGAAACACGTGTTTGTTTTCCCAGGACCGGATGTGGGGAGAAAAGTGGGTCTGCTCCCCCCACGCCGCCAAGGGTTGCAAGGAGTACCTCTATAGAAAATGTAATAAAGATATTGTAGTTATAACATTGATCAGAGTACAGCGTTTCCATGGACCGACACAACCCTCAAAAACTAGGGATAAGTTCAAACACTATATAACATTAAATGTATACCTAAGCGGTATGCCATTCGGAGGGTATTAGTAACATACTTTAACATTATTTTTTATTGTTTTCTTAATACGATTAATTAATTATATTTAATTCGGAATGGGAAATTACGGGCGTAGCAAAAACTGTTAATGATAATAATAACTAGATAAATTGTAAAACTCCTTTTTTGTGGTTGTTTCTCTCCCGTTCACGTATCATTATATTCATAAGAAAAAAAAACTTTTCACCACTGTTATTAAGTAAACTACTCATTACATTAATTAACGCATTTTTTTCTTAATTTTTGTGAGGTATTTAATTATTTTTTAAACAAAGACAAACATTCCCGAGTAACCTGATAATATTTGAAATTTTTCTACTACCATCACACTAAGCGGAAGATAATGCTTGTATCGTGACGGATGACCCAGACTCGATGTTAACTCAGCCACTGACCGTTCTGTGTTAAGTTATCTTTTCATATTCCCTTACCTATCTCTGTATCTGCATTCGATTCTCTCTCTTTTACGCCATCATTTTAAATTATTAGACTTATTTTATATGTAAAACCATATTCATGCCTACCTTATGACCTTGGCAGTCTTAGTACGGGATAAGGAACCATTTTTCCCAATGCATATGTTTTTATAAATAAATAAATTAATAGAAAATATGCCTGTACAAAGTATTTCAAACGGCTGTTATTATTAAATAAATTATTATTTTCAGTTATTTTATATTATTTTCCTTAAAAATGTTTATTTTCCAGTTATCTACATTCCTTCAAGAAGGGGGAAGAAACTACTTATGTACCATGGGTATACCTTCCACTTCCAAGGAAAAATAGCTGCGGGAGAGAGGTTGTGGTGTTCAACCCAGTCTGTCAAGGGGTCCAAAGCTTGCCTCTTAATTCAAAGTGATCAAATAAAGTCGGTGAAGGGCAGCCACGACCACGCGCCTCCTAATTACGATAAGACACATAATCGGCGATTGTGTTAACGTGTAACAGTTTGAATCTAGATCTCACAACGCGTTGAAATAAATAATTCATTAAGTGAAGCTGAAACTTTAGAATTTGGTATCCTCCAGGGATCTGTCACAGGACCCACTTTATTAATTACTTATGTAAATAAAATATTTAAACACTTCATGATAAACTTATACTGCAATAATTCTTGAGAATATTACATGGGAAAATATCAACAATGCAGCCATCACGACATAAAGGTCATAAAAAAATGGTTCGATGACAATTTATTATCATTAATCACGGATAAAACATTTGCTATTCCCTTCACCTTTCAAGAAAAAAATATCCGAAACTCTAATGAACATATCTATTCAGCATACAAATTATACCAATGATTTATATCTTTCAATACAGAATGCGCTTAATTAATTCAAAGTCAAACACTGAATATCTTAGGATAATAACAAACCACAAAATAAAATAGAAATACCGCATACACCTTACTGTATATCGTATATGATAGCTTATACATGTTCAATTTGCGGAACGTTTCTAATTAGAACAGCATTAAAATGGTGTACTACAAATTAGTACAATCACCCCAACACGCTATTATTAATTATCATACAAAGAATTGTCATTAAAATCATTATTTAAATCCTAATGACTTCCTAACCCAAGAGATATTTCAAGAAATTAATGTGCCTTCAGTAACAACTTTATATAAACAAATGCTATCTTCCAAATCTGCAAAGAACACTCCATAAAAAAAATTGACCCATTAGATTCAATTTGCAATAGATTTAAAACAAAGGGACTAATTTATATCCCAGTGTTAGAACCGCTACTGCTCAACATTATTATTATTATATAGGTGTGAGATGGTACAATATATTGTTATCCAAAACAAACTCAAACTAACAACATGATATATGAAATATGAACAATTTAAACATCTGAAGTCTTTGATTTTGGATAATGATTTATTGTCACCTATTATAACTTTTAATATTTAATCAATTTCGATTTTAGAACCTGGAGAGTAAAAGTAAATTTTAAAATAAGGAAACGTTGTAATAATGATAATTGCGTTATATTATGTATTTGTTTTTAAAATAAATATATTAGGTAGGTAGTTACCTACTTAAAATAAACTTTTTTTTCATGTAGCAGAAGACGAAGGTGACCTATTAATTTTTGTTTTTAAAAAGCCACTTAAGAACCACTGTAGTGCCCACTACCTTATTTAGTTTCTTGTAAAAAATAGGCAATGCGACAAAATTTTCTGATCCCAACATATTCATTTTAATAATAATAGTTTATATTTGATGGTTTAATGTTATCGTCATTCCATAGCTAATTGTAATTTTCTTTTCAGCTTTTTACGTTCCTTCCCAGCGGGGGAAGCAGCTGCTCCTTGTGGGTAAATATACGTATAGCTTCGAAAACAAAAAGGGGCCTGGAGAAAGGTGGAAGTGTTCCACTAACCAACATAGAGGGTGCAAAGCTTACATCTACGTAAACGGCGATAGGATATCGGCTGTCTTGGGCACTCATGACCACGAACCACGAATAAATAGACTGTTGCGTTTACGTAAAGGCATACATTGATCTCTATTAAAGTTTTATCAAGTTAATTTGTCAGAGGAGAGGCTGGGACTGACATAATTGTTTCCCCGCCCCAAAGTCAGAACCTAGGACATGGATCACCTCTTAAATGGTTCACCTCGTGTCATGTCATGGATTATCTTTGACATTGATAACTTTTAATACGGATCGCCTTTGACATGGAGATGACTTGATTGAACTAATCTTTTAATTGTTCCTTCCAGTTGGAACTTGATAAACCAAGATATACGAATAGTTGTAAGGCCCCCTCCCTCTTAGTATACAGTTTCAATGCTCCCTATACCCGTAGTATGTAAAATGAAGTAGAAACGTCGCCAACGTCTGACCAACCAAGTACTTTGCTAGTTTGTAAATATTGGGCAAAATTCTATCCGGCGTTTGGTCTGTTCTTCATGTTGTACCTAGTACCTAGATTATCTTTTTTGATAGACTTTACGTGTTTTTGTTAGCGGTGTTCAATGTCTGAAAAGTCATAGACTGCCACTGATAGGTGCATATTAAGGTGATCATGTTTTTGTTTCTAGTTATTAGATTTAATTAAATTATTAAATATATTTCTCCTTTTTTAAGACCATTGTATTATTATAATCAAGGTTCTCCAATTATCTATATTTATTCTTCATTCCTTGTCTTACTTCCTTCTGTCCACCTCCCAATTCCTTGATTATCAATACACACTGAGTTCAAATCGTACAGGAGTGTAGTAACCGCTGATTTAAAAGCATCTTTAACGGCCTCCATGGTCGAGGGGTAAGGCTCTCGACTACGAATCCGAAGGTCGCGGGTTCGAATCCCGGCGTGCGCAAGTAAATTTTATTTAATTAATTTGTGCTGTTTCACAATTAATTAATTTTAAATAATAGTGTATTTGCGCACGTTCCAGAGTGGAAGATACTCTTAGTATCGCCCTGGTGAAAGACCACTATTCAGAATTGAAACGTTGCTTGAAATGGTTTTTAGCCGTGTTTGGTGACCAGATCTGAATAGCCAGGTATTTCCCTACCTTCCTCTTCCCCTTCTCCTTCCCCTCCCCAATACCTTCTGCCTCACAACATTCCGCAATTGGGAATGCAATAGTCTCACTGCCTCCAGACGGTTGGGAGCAGTTGGGATTCTTGTGCGGTATTCATATAAAAAATAAAAAAATAAATTTCTCTTACATGTCTGTTTACTCGGTTCTCTAATTAATTCTTCAATTTGCTTTGCAGCTATCTTCATACCTTCCAGAAGTGGAAAGCAGCTTCTAATGCTGAATAAATATACGTACAGTTATCAAATAAAAAGAAAATCTGGAGAACTGTGGCGGTGCTCCACGCACAAATGTAAAGGTTGCAGAGCTCATCTTTTCATAAACGACAATACGATTTCTGCTATCAAAGGCGCCCATTATCACAATCCACCGAATTATGTGAAGTTGGCTTCAGGCGATTTCATCAAAGCATAAAAAGAAAAATTATAAATTTTATATAATCATATGTAAATAAACTATCATACCATACCATATTTAATCTAATTTCTGGTAGCTTTCTAATATTTTTGTTTATAACCACACAATAAACGAGATCACAAGAAATGTGAAGTGGGTTATTTCGTGATGCAAAAGTCTGACCATTCATTATTTAATTATCAAATATAGAAATTCGTTTTATCATCATTATGAATTTTTCGTTTCGATCAAATGTTAAGGTTAAGCAATTAGTGGAATCACTATCTCGATTCATTTATACCACGAATCGGTTTACATTATGAAAACCAAAAAAATATGCTTTGGATAAAATGAACATTTTCCTAGAAATTCCCTTAATAAGAATTAAAATAAAGTTGTTAATTACGTTGTAAAAAATATAAGAATACTCTACTAAATAATATATAATAATCTACTAATAATTATAATTACAAAATTATGAACGCACGTGAGAAACAACATTAAAAAAAAATAGTGCTTTATAGCTAAAATTATTTGCGAGAGATTCCCTTTATTATATTTTTTTTCTTTCTTCAAATTCAAAAATTCTTCACAAAATAAATAAAATCTCCTTTTTGTGCTTACAACAAATATTTCTAGGCTCCGCTTGCCAAGCGAATTTTATGCCTATTACCTGAAGTCGTGGTTACATAAGACACACAGATTGTAGCAATATTTTTGGCTGGTATATTCCTCTTAAGGTGATATACGATGTCAGTGTGCCTGACAAACGGGCTAAAACCAAAAAGTATTAAGTCAGTGGCGACATCAGCTTCCATTCAAATCTACATGGAAGGCATTTATGGTGTGCATTCATTGTTTATACCTCTTAGAACATTTACTAAAACATGTTTTTTTTTTTTAAATTTGTCTTAATTTTTAATGAATGCTTCTTACTCATTTTCAGCCATCTTTATACCCTCAAGACGTGGGAAGGGTCTTCTCATCATGTTAAACAAATACACGTATAGTTTTGAAGTAAAAAGAAGTACAGCAGAAAGATGGAGGTGCTGCACCCATTATTACAAAGGTTGCAGAGCTTATATTATCAGGAAAAACAATTCAATTTCTGCAATTGAAGACAGTCATAACCACGATCCACCATATTACATGAAAATGCCTTCGGGTGCATACGTCAGAGTATAAATTGATATCCAATTCGCATATCTGCAGAGATTAAAATCAATAATGACGAACGTTAAACTATTTATATATTCCTTGATAACACATCAAATCATTATTTGGCTATTAACTAAACTACTGACTTAATTGAAGTTTTTTTTTAACACAATTGAAATTTGAATAGACATAATGGTTGTTATGGGTACTCACCACTGACGTCAGAATGAATAGACTTGCATTAACGTACCATTTCTACGGCTGGAGGCAAAGGTCACGTGACCCATTCTGGAACTAGCATAGTTCACTGCCGCCCACGTTTGTTTGGCGTGATTTTGACTGCGGTAACCAAATTATTAAAGATTTTCGTCAAAAAAACTCATAATCACTTTGTGGCATCATAATTAATAAATTAATAAGAATCAAACCACTGTTTTGTTCAAACCACTGTTTTTGATATATACGAGTATACACGTTTCAAACAATATACTGATATAATATAATATATCCTGATGAGGGGAGATTTGTTTCAGAAACATGTAGATATTTGTATATAAAAAAACAGCGGCTTAAACAAAATAATTCTTATTAACTTATTTCTCAGAGTTAAACTAAATGCTCCAACAAAATATTCGGTCTTTGTAAACAAGCCGAACCTTTTAACTTGTTTGCTCCTTTAGTTAATTGTCTCTCGCCCCTCGTCCCCCTTATTTTGGTTTTTTCTCCCCTGCGTGTTAGGGCATCTCTATGTATTATCTGCTCTGATTCTCACGCATTTATGTATATTTTGATTTTGCCAAACCGGGTGATTATTTCAAAGAATCCTTGTATTGTACACAATATTACAAATTATATGTATTATGCGAGTATTAACCGATCTTTCTGTTTCTTTGGAATTAACACTGTACCTTCGTTTGAATATAATTTCTTCTAAATTAACCTTTTTTCATTTACCTACTTTATTTCTCATACTTGGATTGTTTGTGAGATACAGGGAGTTGTCAGTGGTATGTCAATAACCTTTGCATCCTTTGTATTTTCTCTTCTACACCTTTGTTGACAGTAGGTACCCAACTTAACTTGAGTTTCAGCACTAAAAAATGGCCCTAAACATCACTTTGTAGTATGCTGACTCAAGCAATAATACAAATTATTATTCTGTAAATTCCATACGGGTATTCTGAAAATGTATACGGTTTCCATTGATACAAATCCTCAAATTGTACTCTTTTAAATTCTATGTAAAACATACCAAAATGTCTGTAATAGGTGCAGTTGTAAAACCAGTTTTCGTACGTTTTTTCCTAAAAATTCTGTACATATTTCATATAGAACTTAAAATCTTACAGTCTAAGATCTTTTTCACTAGAAACCTTATACATTTTCCTAACAACCGTATTGAATTTACAGATAAATCATTCGTAGTATTTGTTGCTTTGGTAGACTACAAAGTGTGTATTTTTGAGTGCTAACCTATTTTTGTTCTTACACCCACATAGACAAATACTTGAAATTGAATTGTATTTATAACCTTAGTCTTGTTTTCAGCTATATTAATACCTTCCAGAAGTGGGAGGAATCTGCTAATGGTTAATAACTATACCTATAGTTTTGAAGTTAAACGAAAGGTTGGAAAGAGGTGGAGATGTTCCACCCACCATTGCAAGGGCTGCAAGGCTCATATAATCACAAACAACGATGCGATAACTTCAATAATTGGTACACATATTCACGATCCTCCGAAGTATATGAAGCTACCAACAGGCGATTACATCAAAATATAATTGGATATTTATTTGTGAGTGTTTTTTTTGTATTCCATATTATGCAAATTTTACCTAATTACTATGAAACTACCCTTGCACCTCTATTTAATCCCCCTGTCTTTATCCTTTCTGTCATAACGTCATAACATGGCAAAAAATTCATTTGGCTTGTAGAAATTTGTTTTTGATATATTTTGCATTTGCATTTGATATGCATCTCAATCATCGATATTTATTACCCATATTAAAAACACAAGGGAGACTTTTCTTTCCGAAATATACAACATCATTTTCTTCAAAGACACCATATGTATACAGCGCCTCACGCATACCACAAATTGCCACTACACCCATAGCAACTAGTACGTATTCCTCAAACAAAAACATCACTAAATGGCTAATAAGAAAAGATCACAAGGAAATTAAAGACATTGTGATACATAACTCGTTATTCTTTTTGCGTTGCTGATAGTGCTGTCCTACATTTCCACTTTAACTTTAATTTTATTTATTATATAATTGAAAATACACTTTGTATATACCACTTTACTTAAAATATTTATATATTTTAAGTAAATTTAAGTAAGTATTAATTATATAATTGAAAATACACTTTGTATATACCACTTTACTTAAAATATATAAATATATATATAAATATTTTAAGTAAAGTGGTATATACAAAGTGTATTTTCAATTATATAATTAATAATGATGCCACAAAGTTATAAAGCATTTGAAGAAAATATTAATTTTATTTCTTTTGCTTTTTTGGTTATATAAAAGTTCCTATAATTGTTTTATTTATTTGATATAAAGTAGCACTATTGAACTTTTTTTTTCGTGATGTTATTTTAAAACGTGTAATTTTACAACCTTAAGTTAATATAATCATCTTTTTTACTTTATTTCTTCTTCTTTTACACACTACCTACTTTTTTAAATGTGTGCCCTCTTTTATAATAATATATTCTAAATTCCCTTTCAATTATTGTTTTAATATTCTATTATTACTATTTTAATATATGTAATGTTTTTGTAATATTTAAATTTAATAATGCCTAATCTGTCATAACTCCCATTGAAATATTTTATTGTACATCCTGTCACCTACCTCAGAATAGGTATCACCTAATGAGTTAATGTAAACCATACAGTAAAATAATTATTTATTAAACACATTGTACTTATTTAATCATTGTAGAACATAATATTAACATAACCCAAATGAAACATGAAAACGAAAAAAAACGACAGAAAATAATAAGATTTCAGCCGCATCTGGGACTCGAACCATTAATTATTTTTAAGATAGCTGCCAATAACATGGGATTAAAAATGGAGAATAATATTAACAAATCTTGAATTTGAGATATGATATCGACGAAGATGACATAAATTAAACTGGTTTCATTAGCTGAGTTGGTTAAGCGGTTGCCCCGGATGTCCCAGATGCGACTGAAATCTTTTTATTTTCTGTTGTTTTTTTTCCGTTTTCATGTTTCATTTAGGTTATGTTAATACTATTTTCTACAATGAATAAATATTAAAATGAGGTTTTTAAATATCAATAAAAATAATTAATAATTAAAAATTGAATTTTATTGTCCTTATATTTAAACATGTCGTGTTGTATCAATCTGTATTACTTTATGTCAATAATCATCGATTTATCGGAAACAGGACTAAATTTAGAATTGCTTTTTGTATTTTGTGGAATATCGACACTCCTACGATCCAGGAGGCGAGGGGAGGGAAGAGACGCGGCTCGGGACGACACTCGGTGACAAACCTCGGACCGGGTAGCACGATTAAGAGGTACGGCTAGGCTGCCTGTTTGATACATAACTTGATTTCGGATTTGAGGCCAAAATACCCATATAAAGTGAATCATATATATTTTTTTTAAATACAGGTTTAGTAAATATCTAGTACGGATGAGAAGTATTTTATTTATTTTCGTTTTAATTTATGGCCATGAAAAAAAATCAATTTTCGTAATTTTAGAGGCAACTTAGAAAATTATTTGCGTGTTGTTTTTATTTTTTTTATTATTTTTTTTTTGTTTTTATTATTTTTAATTATCGCATTTGCTATGTGAATATGATTACGTAAATTAAATATAAAAACAAAACATTTAAAAAGAAATGAAAAAGTGTTTTCGGTCGATATTTTAAATTACGTACGGCAAATTTGTGTTCAAACGTAAATTGTTCGTTTTTAATTTAATAGTCTTGTAAGTCCACCATAATGCTTATTTTAATACATTTTTTAAATTATTTATTTTATGTTCCATTATATTTTCAAAATAGACCAGGTAAAACTTTTTTTTTAAATAACTCAAATAATTGTTAAAGAAGCCTCTAAAATCGCGAAAAATCAATGCCTTTAATAGCCTATATTTCACAATGTAAAACAAAAATAAATAAATTACTTCTCATCCGTACTAGATATTTACTATACTTTTGATGAAAAAAAAGATCATTAGGTTTAGGTGAGTATTTTGGCCTCAAATCCAAAATTAAGTTTTGCATGAAACAGACCGCGCAGCCGTTCCTCTTAATTGCTTACAATACACCCAATTGACCAATACACATTTTAATTCTATACAGAATCCTACCAGTTGATTTTCAGGTACATCAAATTTTTAAAATGTTAGAGTTGATGTTGTCAGCAAACAACCGAATTAACTCCCATAATTCAATGCAATAAAATTAAAATTATAAAAATACTTTGTGGTGTCATTTTTAATAAAATGAATAAGAAATGTTTTGTATAAACCGCTATTTATTATATAAATATCAAAATGTTTCGGAAGCCAAGCTTCCCTCTTCAGGATACACAGTATGAGGGAAGCTTTGCTTCCGAAACATTTTGATGTTTATATGTTAAATAGTGGTTTATACAAACTAATTAAAATTGTTTGATTTCAAACCGCACAACGGGCAGAAGTAAAAGTGTTCTGGAGTTCGCAGTAAAGTTTCTGTGAGGTGTATTTCAAGTTCTAGAATCACAACGTATGACCCGTGGGTCAGACACTGACTTTTTAAATGACCCACGCGTTTATTTTTTATAAACTTATTTTTTTATATCATAAAAGAGAGAACAGGCAATCAAAAAGATTAAAAAATAAGGTATATACTAATGTCGAATTTATAAAAAAAAAAAATTCATACATAAAATGTAAACAACAGATTTATTTATTTTAATCATTGAAGAAGATAATATTAACAGATCCCAAATGAACCACGATACCGAAAAAACAACAGAAATTAAAAAGATTTCAGTCGCATCTGGGACTCGAAACCAGGACCTCTACCTCTATCCGGGGTAACCGTTTAACCAACTTAGCTAATGAGACCAGTTCAATTTACGCCATTTACGCCGATATTATACTTCATGTTCAAGATTTGTTAATATTATCCTCCATTTTTATAAATCCAATATTATTGGCTGCTATCCTTATGATGATTGCAAAGTTTCATCCAGAACTCAATTGTAATCTGGATAGAGTCTCGGATATACCTACCCGATTTTTATTTATATGAAACATCTATTGACTTATTTTACAAGTCTGGAAAGAAATATTCAATTTCTCATATGCCGACTGCCGACTGGGCATGGCGTCACCCGGTGCGGTAATTCATGGTATCACCCCATTTATATCAATTTTTTGACGTCGATCATTATTTTTTGCTCGTTCGTTGCAAAAGTAAAAGCTGTAAATCAAAAAGGAAACCTAAACTTTCTAGAGGATTTTAAAAGTGAGAACCAAAAAAATGAGTTTTTAACCATTCTCCTCTCCTTTTCTAAGGGACGCCACTGACTTGGTGACCCACGAGCTAGTACTAAAAAAAATAATGAACAAATTTGACCCACTTCTCAAAAAGGTTAACTTCCAGACAACCACGACCGAAGGTCGGCCTATTTTGAATCCCTATTTCCTTTCAGTTATTTAAATTCAATTTATCTTTTTTCTCATTTTGGTTTTCGAGACAAAATTGAGTTCGCGGCCACCTAAAATTTGGAGTTTCCCAAATCGAAAGCTTCCAGCCGAGTAAACGGACAAGACAGTGACAAGACTCTTCCGTCAGCCGCGCTACTCCGCTGGTGGCAATCTGGCGTTACCTTCTACGACTTATTGACTGACGCAATTGGTTTCTTAAATGCTTGGTCTTTATAAGATTTGATTTATTATTGTTAATGCTTGAATTCCCTTTCCAGTCGTCTACATACCTTCCAAGCGCGGAAAGAAGCTGCTTATGGTGAATAAGTACACGTATTGTTTTGAAGCTCTGAGAAAAGCCGGAGAAAGATGGAAATGCTCCACTCACAACAATAAAGGGTGCTCTGCACATATCTTTTCGAACAACGACATAATATCAGTCAACGGCTACCATAACCATGTTCCACCAAATTATTTTAAGATGCCCTCAGGCGAGTACGTCAAAATATAAATCAATTTTTTGTAGTTTTTCCGCGCCTTTAACCCCTACCTATTAATTAATTATGACCTCATTTACTTTAACCGATGTTCAACTTTTTTAAATGCACTTAATAAAAATGTCAAATATCAACTTATTACGTTGTGGTGTTTTTATTTTATTTTTTTATTATTTTTAAACACATTAGTATAAGGACGATATACGGTGCCTGTGCTGCTAAGAAATCCTGTGTTGAGGACAGGCTCGGTTTGCAACACGATCTATATATAAAAAAAACCAATGTAAGATTGTTTATTTGTTTGTCCTCGATGTTCTCGAAAATCACTGGACCGGTTTCGCTGAAAATACAACAGTTTATTTTTATTGGTGCCGGGAAGGTTTACAAAATAGTTTGAATGAAATCCAATTTGTAAAACTGTTGCTATAACGTTTTAAAATTAATATGAAAAACATTGAACCCGCCATGTTTTATTTAGGTTACCCCATAGATATAACACTCTGGTTAGCCACAGATTGCATATTCAAAAGAAGAAGGTTTTTTCGGGTAGAATATTTTCAAAATGGAAAACACGAGTAGGTATCTACTTAAGATTTTTATGATTTAGATATATTTTGAAAAAAATTAACGTTTGGAATGAAATAAAATATTCAAATGAATGTCTCTTTATTTGGAGATAGTTGCTTTCGCTGTCAAATCATTTATTGTACTCGAGCAAGGCCGGGTACGCATCAGCTAGTATTATAATAAAAATGTAAAATAAATGTACATTAACATTTTACCATTGACAATATAGCTAATAAAAGATACTCAGTATTATTGGTTACTTATACTACATATAAGCATTATTATAAGGAGGTTTAAACAAATCGTTGATGTTTTGATCTGCCTTTTCTGGTGATCGAAGTCCTTTGTGTCCGGTTTATATTAAACATATTTTGTGTATTGTGTAATGTCCAGTGGAAGTGCATTGTTTAACTTTATTGCAAAGTATCTCTAGTTTCTTTGGCCAAATGTTAGCGAAAGGGATAAGTAGGTAAAGACAAAATAAAACTCATCCAAAATCTCGGAAATATTCGCATTTCTGGGGAATTAAAATTTTTGGGTGTCGGGGGCCCTTTACGGGGGACTAAGAATTTTGGTCAGTTGTTCATTTTGCGGAATCTCCTGTGATACCGAAATCACCTTAGATTTCATTAAGCTGTTATTGACGTATTGACGGTCTCTGTGGTTGAGTGGTTAAGATCTTTGACTACGAATCTGGAGGTCGCGTGTTCAAATCCCGACGTGCGCAGATAAATGTTACATGATTAAATTGTTATTTCACAATTTATTAATTAATAATAATATTTATTATATTTGCGGCACGTTCCTCAGTGGTAGATGCTGTCGGTATTGCCCTGGTGAAAGACCACCATTCAGAATCAAAACTTTGCTTGAAATGGCTCTGGCCGTATTTGGTGACCAGATCTGAATAGTCAGATACTTCCCCACCTTCCTTATTCCCTATCTCCTTCGCCTCCTCAAAACCTTCAGCGTTACAACATCCCAATTAAGGATGCCATAGTCTCACTGGCTCCAGAGTTGGGACTCTTGTGTGGTATCACATAAAAAAAGTCGCCGGCCACGCTACTGGCTCGGCAGGCGACTGCTTTCACACGCTTCGTTTTGACTGATCATTCCAGGTCTAGTGTGTATAACGGATAGCCCAGCGATTCGTTCTCCTTTCCTATTGCGACGCCTTTTCTGTTCCAGGAAAGTGCCTTCACACGACTCGTTTTGCGCAATTTAGGCGAAACCTACTAGGAAAACCAGTCATGTGGCGCTTACTTTATACCGCTAGTTAAGATCATCGTAACATACGGATCGATTTACTTTTCTTATTAATTCTTCAATTCCATTTTCAGCCATCGTTATACCTTCAAAACGCGGAAAGAAGCTGCTGTTGGTGAATAAGTACACGTATTGTTTTGAAGGACTGAGAAAAGCCGGAGAAAGATGGAAATGCTCCACTCATCAGAATAAAGGATGCTCTGCACATATCATTATGAACAATGATACGATATCTGTGATCAAGGACAACCATAACCATATTGCACCTAATTTTTTAAGGATGGCGTCCGGCGAGTATGTCAGAATATAAAATTTAAGTTTTATTAGAGTTTGATTTTTTTAAAGTACTAGTATTATATTGCATAGGCATTAGAGCACACGAATATGTGGCAAAACATAATACACTATTATTATTATTAAACATTTAAAAAAAAAAAAAGTTATTTTTATTCTTGTTTATTATTTTTTATAGTGGCCAGCTTTTTACATACCCATCCAAAGCCGGCAGTGTTGTTTTAAGTCGCCATCTATCTATATCATCTATTATCGATTTTTATCTTCAGTAACGAAGAAAGCCATCTTGTGGTGTTTGTTTTCCAACAGTCATCTATTAGTAATTAACATATCCAGCTTAGTCCTCTTTCCTGATCCTATTCCATTTGATTCTCTATTTAGAGCTTCTTCTGTTACCATTTCTCTTTATTTACTTTTATTAATGCTTGAATTCCATTTCCAGTCGTCTTTATACCTTCCAGACGCGGAAAAAAGTTGCTGATGGTGAATAACTACACATATTTTTTTGAAATAAGAAGAAGAGCCGGAGAAAGATGGAAATGCTCCACTCACCACAATAAAAGGTGTTATGCAAACGTCATTACGAACAACGATACAATATCTGTCATAAACGGCAAACATAACCATCCTCCACCAAATTATTTGAAGATGGCGTCGGGCGAATACGTCAAAATATAAATGTATGTTTTTGTAATTTTTCGTATTTTTTCCTAATAAAACAACCGGTCTCGAATCATTAATCATTTAGTGTTATCTTTTAGAGTACCTTTTGTATTTTTATGCAATTAAGAAAAAATGACAGTAATTATCAATGCGTTTATATATGTATTGAAAATAAAATAAGATCTGTAACCTTTTCATTTTTTAAATACTACATTTTAGTATATTTCATTTAAGAACGTTTGAATGTGTGACTTAACTTAACAATAAAGAAAATTTTCAAAATTCTGTTTTTATTTATATACTTTCATTTTTCTAATATTTTAAGTCGTCAATCCATCTGATCTGTTAACGATTTATTTTCTCTTCCTCAACCAACGAAGCCATCTGATGGTGTTTGGTTTCTAGCAGTCAGCCGTTAGCAACTAACATGTCCA
Source organism: Halesus radiatus (assembly GCA_022606495.2). NCBI lineage: Eukaryota > Metazoa > Arthropoda > Insecta > Trichoptera > Limnephilidae > Halesus > Halesus radiatus. Next base: position 6,696 of record JAHDVE020003184.1, on the reverse strand, counting down.
GCATAGTTCTACTTTACCGATCCTACTACCTTTGAAACCATATTTTCATATTCTTCGCATCCCTTTCTCTTTTTCTTACATTTGTTTTTTCAAATTAGTACTTTCCTACCTCAATAGGTTTAATATTTACTTTTTGGTAACAACGTCAACATCCGTCGCGAGTTGCAACAATACCCAAACTCAATCGTTAAGGCGATGCATTGGGAAGTAATGCAAAATCATGTGTTTTCGGTTTGAGAATTTGATGGCCTAGAAATATCGCAGATGATTTAATTAAATACTGCATGTAGAACACACCTTGGCCTTTCGTTTAACCGGGCATTTTTTGGTGTGTCTTTTTATAAGCCTAGAAAAAAATTATATATCAGACATTAAAAAAAATGTTAAAAGCGCAAACTCTCCTACTTACGAACCCCTTTTCCGATATTGCCGTATTGTTAATTGTGGTAAATTAAGTTTTTTTTAAGATACGACCGTAAAACATTTTTATAATTATGTCTGAGCTTTACAGAATAGAATAAAACACGCATTTTGGTGATGGTTTTTTGCGTAAATCGAAACATGCGGCCGATGTTAAGTGGGACTTTCAACATTATCGCCACCTGCATAAGGAGCGCCTGATTTCGTTGGAATTTTAGCCGGTGGATCGCCTTAATCGGGGCACACTTGTATAAAGACGTGCGCTCGCTTCAACGGTTGATACAAGACTTACTTTCTATTGACTTCCGCTAGTTATGATCGACGATACACAAATCACTTCTTGGCAGAGTCTTTATTAATCCTTGAATTCCGTTTCCAGCCGTCATTATACCGTCCAGACGCGGAAAGAAGCTGCTAATGTTGAATAAGTATACGTACAGTTTTGAAGTAATGCGAAAAGCCGGAGAAAGATGGAAATGCTCCACTCACCACAATAAAGGATGTCATGCACACATTATTACGAACAACGCTACAATATCTGTAATAAATGGCAACCATAACCATGTTGCGCCAAATTATTTAAAGATGGCGTCGGGTGCGTACATCAAAATATAAATTATTTTTTGCTGTTATAATTTACCATTAGTATTGCTAATAAATAACTCACATCTACTTATTAATCATTTTTTTTTCTATGTACTACCTACATGCAATAAATACAAATATTTTAAAGTAAAACTTTAATGGAGCTTCAATTTGAATGGGCATTTATGTATTTTAATATGCGTATTTACGAATTAAATAAACAATTATTACATGATGACAATGAAAAATTAACGAGATGAGAATTTTAAAATGTATATTTCTCTTTCTCTTCTCTTTAAAAGGAAAGACAAATACTCCCTAGTTACGAATAACCTGACAATATTTGAAAATCTCCTACTACCATCACAGTAAGCGGAAGATGTTGCTTGTGTCGTGATGGGGGACTTAGCCAGCTGAGGAATTGAACTCACGACTCCTGGGTGAGACCCAAACGCTATACCAACTCAGCCACTGACCGGTTATATACCTACACACCCACAAAATTTATACGTACTAAGTGATATCTGACTAGAAAACGGTCAATGAAGTAAAATCCTTGCAATATTAATTATTCATTTTATTGTTCATCGCTCTTTATTAATCCTTCTAGTCTTGTTTTACATTGCCACTCTATAGTCCCGTTCTTAGAGACACTCATCCATCTGAAGTTAGCAGTTTTCTTCAAAGCGTTGGTTCCCTTTTATCCTCGTTCTGCTTCGCTAGCATTTATTCTTTCACACGTGTACGATTCTTTCCACTTAGGTTTGCTAATAAATTTTTGGTAACAACGCCAACAACCGTCATGAGTTGTAACAAAACCCGATTCAATCTTCGTGGATGCAGTCGTATAATATAAGACCCGTTCACGCTTCCACGGTTGGTACAAGAGTTACAACACTGACCTTCTACCGCTAGATAGGGTCAGCGTGACTTGATTAAAGCACACACGTTCTTGGTGATTGTTGTCTTTTTTTATTATTCTTAATGCTTTCACTTGATTTGCAGCCGTCTTCATCCCATCCAGGCGTGGAAAGAAGCTCCTCATGTTAAATGAGTACACATATAGTTTTGAAGTAATGAGAAGAGTTGGAGAAAGATGGAAGTGCTCCACTCACCAATGCAAAGGTTGCAATGCACACATCATTATAAATAATGACATAATATCTTCTGTCGGAGGCACCCATCTCCACGACCCTCCGAAATATATGAAAATGCCGTCGGGAGAATACATCAAAATATAAATTAGTCAATTTCGGTGAAACGCTTAAGTTTTAGTGAAGAGAAAACATATAATATATATATATGTACCATATATACTTTTTTTGCAATAAAAAGCATAATATACGAGTATATATATTTTAATTTTTTTTTTCATATGAAGCGGTACCTCGGTGATGTGACATTATAATTTAAAAAATAAAACAATAACTTTGTTTACATCACTTTTATTTACACTTTTGTCGACCGGGTTTCGCTACTACCGTCGCTTCTTTAGGGCAGTATACAACTAAACGATGAACTAAAATACACATGTGTTATATATTGATCAAAACATGCAAGTGATGAGCCAAGGGTGGGAGATCAGCAGGTACCTGACCGGGAAGGGTGTGTACTTTGTTTATCTGGAATAATTTAAGAATTGGTCTTTTATTTAAATTTATTTGATTATTTATGAGTCTAGGTTATATAGTCGAATGCCTATTCCATTTTTATGCAGTAAATTAGTGCCTGTATTTTTATTGAATGTGTGGTCTGTTTCTAAGAGGTGGTTGGCAAATTCCGAGCGATGTAAACGAGTGATGTAAACAAAGTTATTGTTTTATTTTTAAAATCATAATATATTTGTTTTTTGTATTTTTTCGCCCGCCATGCTATGGATGTTCCTAAATTATGGTGGACGATATAATGGTTTGAGGTGTTCAATAACGTGAAATCCATAAAGACCTACCCTGAGAAAAACGAACCATAAAATGCAATAAAAAAAAACCGACAAAGAAAAAAATTCGACAATTTTCTGATGAAATCTTTGTTCCAATAACTTATCGGAAAATTTTTGTTTTTATTGAACGAATTAATACTTTTTACTTGCAACCGGCCTTGGGCCATAAATTTGACTTCCCCAGTCTATTTTTTTAAAGCAGGTATGTCGCACTTAAGCTGTGAAACATACGGCCTGCATTGCTAGTAATTTTTTCACAATTAAATGTTCGTTTGAAAAGTAAATAATAATGTTATCCCCTACTAAAGGTTTAAGCCTTTTTGTAAATTGTCCGCTTTCTTAATTTACGATAACACGGCCGTTTGAAACCAATTTCAAACCATCATTCAAAATAACATATATTCTCAAATGAAACACACACTTTATCTTAACCACATTTATTTTACACGCCTACCGGTTTCGGAACAACCGTTCCATCGTCAGGGCAAAATGTATTCACTTTTATTGTTGAATTTGATTATAATGGATAACCACAAAGTGATAGCTTCATACAATAGTATAACATATATTCATTTTTATTTATTAATTAGTTACAGAAAAATATTTTACGGTAAGAACACTTTTACTGTCCAACTGGGAAGTTCCCGTTATAGGACACACAAATTGATAAGCTAAATTTATTTTACATATTATGGATACATAAGAAAAAATGATTAGAAGTAAAGAATATAATGTATAGTAGAAATATAATAAACATAATGAATTGTAATAAATGTTATTATTAGGTACATGGCAGTTGATTCCAGAATTGTGATTAGCAATCACAGACCTGATAACACTCATCAAATTGTAAGAAGTATACAATACAAGAATGTGGTCGAGGGGTATAGCTATCGACTACGAACCCAAAGGTCGCGGGTTCAAATCCCGGTGTGCGCAAGTAAATTTAATTTAATTTATTTGTGTTGTTTCACAATTAATTAATTTAAATAATATATATAATATTTTCGCACGTTCCGGAGTGGAAGATACTCTCAGTATTGCCCTGGTGAAAGACCACCATTCAAAATTGAAACGTTGCTTGAAATGACTTTCAGCCATTTTTAGCAATTTTTTTTTATTTAATATAAATACATGTAGAATATTTAATAGTACCGATATAATAGCTAATTAAAAAAAGGATAAATTTATTTTTTTAAATGCCCAACTCAATAGTGAAAGATTTCTCGTGTTTCAAGGATGCATAATTTAGTAGAGAATTGCACATGGCATTGTATACTAGTTTCAGATCTTTTACACATATGATATTTCTAATAGACACGATTACAACAGCATCCCACTTTGACTTCCACTAACTCTCCTCTACTATACGAAGAAGAAGAAGGGGCTATGAATTTAGGAATACCATTATTTTTTAAACTTCAAAATAAACGGGCCAACCAGTTGCACTACAAGGCTCGAATGAGAAGGAGAAGATTTTCACGTGACGTGGTATCAAAATGAATCTGGCAATATTATGTCTTGACCAGATTTTTTTTGTTCTGTTTTACATGCGGATTTCTTTACAAAAATTGTATTTTATTATTATTTGTTTATTTAAATGTATATTTTCTGTAATTATAATCAATAATAAACATAAATTATAAGAGAGTTAAATAATAATATGATTTTTTAAATTTTCAACATACAATTGAATATTTTTCAGAGGACAAGTTATTTGATAGTAGAATCATTTTCCCGAGCGGCATTATCAATGATTGGTTAGTTCTGGATTTCGGAACAACAGTCCCGTGCTTGCGCGCTATTGTGAAATTGTCAGGAACATAAAACTAAAAGTTTTGTATTATATCCGGAATATGGATATGGCCATTCAGAAGGTCATGTTCTGATATCAGCAAAGCAGTTTCCTTCTGTCGGTAACTCTATTAATACCCAGCATACCAGCCAGAACGGCTGAGGGATATAACCAGGGATAGTACCCGAAATCTTTAATATGTAAATATCTCTAAAACATCTTTTGTACTTTCTTCACCATTGAAGAGTAAGTAAAATCCACTTGTCTCCACAATATTAAATAAAATGTGCCCATTACTGAAGTGTATGTTTTATGATTCACTCTTTTTGAATATAGTGTTTGTGAAACATTTAATTTAAAAAATATATTTATATCGATTATATATCTTTCTGCTTGTTTTATGTATCCTTTCTTGTTTTTTTTTTTGTTTCTTTTTTAAAGTATGTAGGTCGATTTTTACCCTCGACCACGGTTTCTGTGTTTTTTATCTTAAATTTAAAAAAAGTTTCACTTCTTATTTTTTTGTGCCTTCCCAAACATTACCGAAAATTATTTTGAGCTTGGTATTTTGCAGAACAGAGGAGAAAAGGACCATTCATTTTTCTATGTTTCTACGTTTTCCCGTTGAACTGAGTTGATGCATTTATAAAATGTGGGTTTCGTACTGCCTGTATTTGTTACTATCTTGTTTTAATTAATGGTTTATTTAATCTTCTAACATTAATACTGTTTATTTTGTTTGTTTTCAGCTATCTTTATACCTTCCAGGAGTGGTAAACAACTCCTCATGCTGAAGGGGTACACGTATAGCTACCAGTTGCACGGAAATTCCGGAGAAAGGTGGAGGTGTTCAACTGGCCAAAAAATAGCTTGCAAAGCTCATCTCTTCATAAACAATGACATAATATCTTCAATCGTAGGCACCCACGACCACGAACCACCGAAGTATATGAAGCTGCCATCAGGCGATTATGTCAAAATGTGAAAAAAAAATGTGTTCTGTAATCCGTTAATGAAAAGTAACTCATACTGATAATTTAATCGTTTTATGTTTACAATCTAATAAATAAATGTCTGAGTTCTTTCCAAGGGCAGATTCTCTGTTTTTTGCGTTTGTTTCAGATATTGTATCTGCATATTTTTACGATTAACTAACATTTTGTAGGTACGTCAGTTAGTACTGAGAATTAACATTAATGCTGGAGACAAGTGTATTTTTTCTCCATTCTATTCTGTTTCAGAGAAAAAAAGCTTTTTATAAAGATGCTATATTTTTGTTCTTCTTCATTGAGCTTCTGTTGTCCAGCTTTGACATAGAATTTTCTCATTTGTAAAATAATGAATGTCTCATTTGCATTGCATTTGCAATTTTCTTACAAAAGTCAAGCATTTCCATTCTTATCGTTTTTTATCAATTTTCATAGTATAGTAACACTTTTGAACTACAATTAGAAAATATTTAACAAGTTAGCTTTTTAAATGCTCTCCCTAATTGCAAATAAAAAGATTTTCTTAACGATACGTTTCAAAAAGAAGATGTTGGTCGAAAAAAACGAGCTTGTGAAATTGATGTTTTAACATACTCATTTAATAACATTATTATTATTTTTTAAATTTGTAAATAAGTAAAATTGTGTTACGTATGTATTTTTAGTATTAAAGTTTTTATTACACTAAAAGCAAAGTTCATTTTTTTCTTTTTTAACCATATCTCCTTAGATTTCCTTATTCCTTCAAATTGATTATACCTTCCAATTTAGATGGCCTTCGTGGTAGAGCTGTAACCTTATTGGCTCTGGCAAATGGAAAATCCATTACTTCATTCATTCGCTCTCCAAGTGTTGCGGATTCGAAACCCGGCGAATTAAAATAAACTTAATTTATTATTTGTTTGTTTAAACCGGTTTTCAATCCTGCTTTAGTTAAAAATTATCACAAGTCATTTTTTGTTACGATT